>JAAVUA010000168.1:0-24027 GCA_014898875.1 Fusarium miscanthi
GGACTCAAAGAGGACCCTCTTCCCAAGACTCTCTCCACCAAAAGGGACGCTCCACCCTACCCTAGCTGCTTCTGGGTAGTTGAGGGCGTGTGTATGTGTGTGTGTGTGTGGGAGCGTGCCAAGGCGAGAGAGGCGTGTGCTAGAGGCTAGAGGCGTGTCGCCGGACCACAGAGTGTCCCAGGCCTGAGGCGTGTACCCACCTCTAGGAGAACGCCGGGAGGCTCAGAGGGCCTAGAAGAGAGGCGTTGTTTGTGGTTGAGCAAAAGTTGATAGCGAGAGGGAAGCACGAGAACAGGAATAAGAGGAGAAGACGGGCCAGGAGGCCTACTGAGGCGATTTGCAGTCATCGAATATGGTGTTAGCTGCCTCTTCTATAGCAAAGCCCGCTCTCCGTTTCCATTCCCAAGGTCGAGAATTAGTGGAAGCCAACAGCAACAAGCGAGTTATCGATCGAGCCACAAACGATCTAGCAGCGATCCAGCAACGCCCACCGGCGGCGCCCGCGCAATCCAATCTCGAAAACAATATTAAACTGGACATACAATACAGCCCATAACAGAAGCTGTCACAGTAACGAGTATTTTTTTATTAGAACAAATTAGTATCGTACTGTTGTTTGAGCAAATACAGCTCAACAGGAACCCTCCCAGTCTCGACACTATACATCATATAAAACAAGAATATACGGACTCTCGCTCTCAGTCCCCAGCTCTGATTAGAGTAGAGAGACCCTTGGACCCTTTGAATCACGACAGCGAATTTGAATTCAAGCAGATTCACTGTGCAGTGCAAGTGTTTGACCCAACAGGTACGTACCTGTTGTTTTCTATTGTTTTTCCGTACCTATCTAAGGTACAGCACCTCTCAATCTCAATCATTCATTCGATGGGCCAAGAAGAGAGCATCCCGACGGGAGGGCAATCTTCGGGTTGGCTTTCGCCACTTACCCAAGTCAGCTGCCCCACCAAAGGGCCCCAAACACTGAAAAAGGCCTGAATACGCACTGCTGTTGACACCTGGTCTTCACTGCTTTCCACTGGCTGCTTTTCCATAGTGCTAAAAGCTGGGCTGGTGCTGGGACCTGATAGAGGGGCAATCGACGACCGATGTCGTAGTTAGCTGGAGGGAAGGGCTTAGGTGTGCTGAATAGGGCATCTATCACCCATCCCTACTGAGCTGAGCTGATGGGATGGTGTCGCCCTGTGCTCACAACATTCACGCACTCACTCACTCGTACCTGCCAACCATTCCATCATCCAACACTGTTCAAAGCATCGCTTGCTTCAGATTTTGAAGTGTTGTTAGTTGTGCTGTAGTAGAGTGCACGCCCTGCGGAAACCAGGGCACGCCAACACCCATTTCCATCCATCACCGGTTGCTTGTCCTGGACTGGCGCTGCGCGCGAATGGATGCTCGTCAGAGCTGCGCTTGCCCAAAATCTGCATAGGTGGGCACCTGCCCTGCTGCACCTGGCACCTGGCGTCCGGCATCCTGCCCCCGGCACCTTGCACCTTCCCCCCCCTGCACCCTGCACTTGCATTTGCGCTTGCACTTGCACCTGCACTGGTAGTGGCACCCTGCTTGAGTCGTAGGTTCGGCTCAAAGCAAAGCAAGCAGGACAAGGACAAGACTTAGACCGCACTCATCTTTCGAGTCTCGAGTCTTTCTTTTAATCCTTCAACATCTTCAACTCGTGCCTCTTCCACAGTCTCCCCGCCACTCACTCGTTTTTCGGCCCCTCTGTCCCGTCAATTGCCACGGGCAGGGCGATGCTTTGTCCGCGGTGAAGGCCTTTTCCCTTCCTCTATCGACGTCGTCCTATTTCTCGGATTCAATAGTTCACATATGGGCTTGCCGCTCTTTGACACCGACGGACGCTCACAACTATTCTAGTCCGCAATCATGGCTACCACCGACGACACCGCGACCATTCCCCTCCGCGGTGCAGGCCGTGATGATCTACCTCTGGCCGATTATATCTTGCGCAAAACGCAATACCTCTACGCCCTCATCCTACTTACAGCATTCATATCTTGCGCCGCTTGGTACAGCGTCGTGAACTCCAAGAAGCAAGAAGACCTGGTCCAGCCTACAGTCAAAGGACCTGGAGGCAAGCCATTACCCATAACCAAGAGGAAGCGAGCCCGAGGCGATGGTGACCGCAAGATCGGCCCAGGTTTTGGCCGTACCGCAAAAAATATTTTTCGTTACCTCGCCTTTGTTGTCTTCATGACCTATGTGGGCAGCGCTGGATTCATGTTTTATCATGCTTTCTGGTACGAAGACCCTTACCAATGGTCCAACGAGGGGTTGCCATGGGCTGGTGAATGGAGTGTTGTATGTGAATACCTACCCCCTCTAACTATCTCGAGAGAGTCATCGTAACTGCAACTGACACTTTTTCGCATAGGTCCATGTTACCGGATCCCTTTTCTTCTACCTTTATATCCTCATCTCGCTTTTCGATTGGCGCAAGGGCCCTAATATTGTTCACTTCATTATCTGGATCTTGGGCTTCATTGGCGAGATTATCATGTTCTCTACAACTGCAGTTGCAGCTGTTGACTGCCACTTCTTCCGCTCTGTTAAAAACAGCGGCTCAGACAAGGAAGGAAACTGTGTGGATTACTGGACCAAGATCGACCTCGTCCTCTATTTCGTTCGAATACTCCATCTACTTGCCTTGATCGGAGTCTTTAGCTTGGCGTGGATTCGCAAAGCTCGCGACACTGACGAGAAGAAAGTCGAGGAAGCTAACCCAGCCGAGTCAACGCCACTACTGAACGGAAACCGCCGGTCCTATGATACTAATGGTCAAGCGGTCAATGGCCAGATTCCTAATGGTCGTGATGCCAATGGTCGCCGTGGCCGCGGTAGAACGATGTCGAACGCACACAAGACGCCAAATTTCCCTAAAAAGGAAGAACCTGCTGCATTTTATCGACCCGAGAAGCTACCACACAAGACGTGGTGGGAGTATCTTAAGGGGTACTCACTTTTCTTCCCTTACCTCTGGCCTAAGGACTCTGTCAGACTTCAGATCAATGTTCTCATCTGCTTCATCTTGGTCATGCTACAGCGTTTGGTCAACGTAGCTGTTCCGATGGCAGTCAAACAAGTGGTAAATGATCTTGAGGATGTGATCAAAGATGTTAAAGATGGCGAACGCCTTTCAATGGACAACTTCCCACTGAAAGACTTTTTGATCCTGGGAATCCTGTGGATCCTTCAAGGCCAGTCGGGACTTCTGGGATCGTTGAGATCAATTCTTTGGATTCCCGTCTCGCAATATTCGTATCGGGGACTAACGACAGCGGCTTTCAACCACGTCCACTCTCTGAGTCTCGATTTCCACCTCTCTAAGCGCACTGGAGAGGTCCTATCAGCACTCAACAAAGGCTCTTCTATTAATCAATTCCTTGAGCAAGTGACCTTCCAGGTTTTCCCCATGCTTTTTGATCTTTTCCTCGCAATCTCGGTTTTCTACTATTATTACGGCCCACTGTATGCTGAGATCAACCTGGTTGATACTTGTTGGTATCTCTACATGACTATCAAGATGGCTTCTACTCGAGCAGATCAGCGTCGTGAAATGACCAACGCCGACCGCGAAGAGGAAGCAGTAAAGAACGACTCAATCTCTAGTTACGAAACAGTCAAATACTTCAACGCAGAAGATTTCGAGTCCAGACGGTACCAAGGCAAGGTTGCAGTGTTCCAAAATGCCGAGGCAAAGGTTCAGATGGGCATGATGATGATGAACATTTGCCAAACCGTTGTTTTCAATCTCGGTAGGATCATCGCTGCCTTGGTCTGTGGCTGGCAAGTCGCCATGGGTATGGATTGTCGCACCACTGGTGACTGGTTCATGGTAGTCTCATACTTGACACAACTACAGGGTCCCCTGAACTTTTTTGGCACGTTTTACCGGACTGTACAGCAAGCGATGATTTCAGGCGAGAGACTACTTGAGCTTTTCAAGATCCAGCCAACTGTAGTGGATACGCCCCATGCTGTCCCTCTGGGTAAGGACTTCGAAGGTCATGTGCGTTGGAACAACGTTAGCTTTTCCTATGACCGACGAAAACCCGCGCTACGCAACATTTCCTTCGAATGTCAGCCTGGCACCACAACGGCGTTTGTGGGCGAGTCAGGTGGAGGCAAGTCTACCTTGTTTCGCCACATGTTCCGTTACTACGACTGCGATGAGGGATCGATCGAATTGGACGGGAAGAATGTCAAGGATCTGACCATCAACTCAGTCAGAGAGAAGATTGGTGTCGTTCCCCAGGACACAACGCTTTTCAATGAGACCTTGATGTACAACCTTAAGTATGCAAGACCCTCCGCGACAGACGAAGAGGTTTACGAAGCATGCCGTGCTGCTAGTATTCATGATCGCATCCAATCATTTCCAGATCAATACAGCACGCAAGTCGGCGAGCGAGGTCTCCGTTTGAGCGGTGGCGAAAAGCAGCGAGTCGCCATCGCGCGAACAATTCTCAAGGATCCTCGTATCATCATGCTGGACGAGGCCACATCAGCACTAGACTCCCACACTGAGCAGGAAATTCAAGACAACGTGTGGAACATTGGTCAGGGTCGAACGTTGCTCATCATTGCGTATGTTACCGCTCCATACCCTGCACAGCTTTCTTTCTAACATTAATCCAGACATCGACTATCTACGATCACACACGCCGATCAAATTATTGTTCTTAACTCTGGAACAATCGTTGAGAAGGGAACTCATGAAGAACTCCTGGCCGCTAAGGGACGATATGCCTCTATGTGGGAGAAGCAAATTCGAGCCGAGCGAGCCCTCAACGTGGCTCGTGAAGCGCAACTGAAAGCTGCCAGGGCCCTTCGTAAGGCTAAAATGGGACCAAAAAGGAACTCAGACGGTGCTATTGACAGCTACAACGGTCTGGGATCATCAGGAAGCATATCCGGCTCAGGTTCACAAGGCCATGAGGATGATACACACACATCCTCTTCGTCATGCTCAGACGCAGAGTCGAGCCACAGCGAGGAGCACTCGATGGAGCGAAAGTAAGTTGCTGCTTCACGTTTCAGCACTCGAGTGTTGCACCAATATACACGACCTTACTGTTAAACGTCGTGGCATTTTCACCATCAAGGATTAACGCTACCCTCTAACTTAATTCTTATCACAACTATTCCACGCTATCATTTTATCTACTTGGCTTACGAAGCACCATCTCCGCCTACGACGTTTCACCCATAGGTTCGGCATCAAGACTACATCGGATCGGTGTTGAGGCGTTTTGCTTCTAGTTTTTAATGCATTGGATCATCGGAATCCGACTAATCATCTCGAAACAGCCTGCATCAAGGCACTCGAGTGAATATTTTCAACCTTATCATCAAGGCAATAGGAAAGGGGGGGGGGGGAATGCAGTCAAACGTTTGCGTTGCAATGTGCTATATATAGCATAGTAATTGTCATGGCAGGGTACATATGCAGGCGTTTACGGATATCACGATTTGCTTTTGAAATGGGACGTGGCTTAGGCCGAATATAAGGGGCATATGGATTGATCGGAATTTCTCTTATCTGCGACGACCGGCTCGACGCTCTCGACACAGCATACGACATTGCACACATGACGTCTTCAGAAGAGGATGCAAATGAGTGGTGGAGGGATGCGAGGTCTTTATACAGGAGACTTTTAGGTCTTTTAGACAAACAGACCGCTCATGCGGGGGGAAACGGTTGTAAATCGACTGGCTCTTTCAAGAATGGGGCGGCTGGCGAATGGTTGCTACTTAGGACGAGGAGAAAATAATGGCCTCTTGCTATCTTACAGTCGATGGTCTAAAATCTCGGGAAGAGGAGGCTGGGACACTGTTCAACAGAAGACAACAAGCCGAGTCATGTCCATTTCGGGGCCGAACAAAGTATGTAATGCAGGGTATTTTACCTGAGTCAAGCATATTGAAGTATGGACTAGCATAGCATAGCATAGCATAGCAGGCGATTGATCGAATGAAGTCTTTCTGTTCTAATTCGTAGTCAGTAATTCGCTTTGGTATTTCCACCTGTCATTATGCCGGAATATGTGTGACAAGCTAATCGCCCGTTACCACGACGTGTTTCAACTCGTTTCGAGCGTCCAACTGTTTGAGGAGATGTGTTGTTGTCGTGTTTTACGGATCGTACTCCGTTCCGTTTCATTGAGGCTGTGCTTGGTAGAATTTACCCCACTTGACCCGGACCCGCCACCCCGGATCGACCCCTGAAAGGGAATATATTTTGACGCCATTAGGAAATGGTATGGGGCATCCGAGACTCGGTTACCGCAAGTCGTTGCTTGTCTTCTGTATGTCTGCGGCGTATGGCTATCTCCCGGCGTCTAACCTCCGCGAATCTCATGCCTATGTCGCACATTCTTCATCCTGTGATGATGTGCTGCGCCGCCTGATTACTTGTTTCTGAGCGTACGGCGTGCGTAGAGTGCCTATTCACATAAAGTTGTATCAATGTCGCAGTGCATACAAGCCCTGTCCCGAGTGGATGTGTACACTTTAAACTGCCATTCTTCCCGCTGGACAAGGGGCATGCCCATGCATGCATGCATTGTGCAGATATTCTCTTTCAGACTCCATCTAGAGTCTTGCTACTACGCTAAGAAATTTAAGTGGACTGACTGCGACATAGTAGAGTCACCCACGACTTCGACAGGCGAATGATAGGTACACGTTTTATTTCTGACTTATCTCCCATGCATGACCTTCCTCACCGTCCGGAGGAGATATTGGAGCTCGCTCGTATCGGCTTACGCGTGCACTTCCAGCGTGATGCGATGTTTTTAAGGGTCTGGGAGACCATCCATAAGAGGCAAAATTGGGGGTTATATCCCCACCTCATAGAGTGCATAATAAGTGAGATCTGTATACATATCCCCCAACACGAGAGGCGAGTTAGTAATCGGGCCTCCGGATTATAAAAAGTTGACACGTGTTGAGGCTCCAAGCTGAAAAACGTAAGCTACTCACTACCGACGAACACGAAAATAGCTGAATGGGACTAGGAGTGTGAGTAGCACGCGGGGCGGGGAGTAGGGGTAGCGAGCGTCAAGTTGGTAGTATTATTAAGTGTGTTCGTATAGATAGTGGCAAGCGTGATTGTACAAGAAGATATAGGTGCTTGAATACATGGCCCGAGGGAGATGGTGTACTGCCGAGGTGCATGCGGTAGGGTGATTTGAGGCCAGCGAGAGAGTGTTGCACATATAAGTGAGGAACCCTCCTTTTCCAAAATGGCTTGACGAGTTCGTCCAAAGCCATTTCGACTGCCCCATTTGAAGGGAGCGCTCTCTTGGCTCACAATGTTGACACGACAAGCCAACATATGCATGTGTGCACGATTCGTACACGTATGTGAATGCATGGCTGTATGTTGTCCAACCCGGCAACCCGCCACCACAACACAGCAGATAATTAGTCCGTTTAGTTCGGACTCCCTCGGAACGCCGGCATGTTTGATACAAAAGCGACAGTCAGGTCCAACCACTTCCAGTTGAACTCCATTACCATCCATTTCCCATCCTGCTGCCCCCGTGGTCTCAAAAGAAAAGTGAGAAATACAACTATGCGCCCGTTTCGTGGCATCCCTCGATGTTGTCATTAGATGATGCTGATCCATTAATTCGTCTCGCCAGCCTTCTCTTTGTTTTCCCGATGCTCTTCTGGGAACAAAGTAGGTCGTAGTCCTTTACTCTAACAGTTTCCCTCCGTTAGTTTCAGATACCAACCTGAGGTGCGAATTCATCTAGTTCTTCGCATCCTCAGGGATCTTGCTGATGGCATGACCGTTGGCATGACCGTTGGCGAAGCCATTTGCCTTGCCGTTGGTCTTGAGGGCAGAGGCAGGCATCTCTTCCTCTTCCTCGATATCATCGTCTTCGTCCTCGGATCGGTCATCCTGGAGGTCATTCTGGCTGAGGAATCGCCATGCAATTCTAGCAATGCAGAAGAGCCAGAACAAGTTCAAGGCCTGGAGGGACGAGAGGAGTGCGAAAGTGATGACCTGTGCGATACGGCACTTGTATTGCTGAGTCTCCCAGTTGAGCTCAAAGGGGCCAACGGTCTCGAACTCGGTGAGAAGAGACCAAATGATCTTCAAGTTGAGGAAGTGACGCAGATAGATCCAAGCAACCATGAAGACTCCGAAATAGGGTCCGACAAGGGGAGAATCAATGTAGTTGAGCGTCTTGGAGGTGGCGAGGAAGAAGTCACTGATATCGTGGGTGACGTAGACTGCCAGACCAATGTAAGTGAAGTGGAATCGGTAACTCAGACCAATGAGTCCGAGGGTGACAACATGATGGCCAACAAGCTCCTTGAAGTCCTTGCGAGGCTTCTCCATACCCAGGAGAAGCACAATGGCCTGCTGAGCCCAGTATGCGGCCTCGAACAGATAGTAGAACTTTACCGGTGCAAGATGAGTTCGGTGAGGGAAGCCCTCGTACATGCCATGTGTATTGAAGTACCACACAGGAGTGTGGCTCATGACCCAGAGACCAGCGGGACCAAGGACGCCGAAGTAGAGAGCAGTGTAGACCTGCTCCATGAAACGGGCCTTCTTACCACGGGTGAGGTTATAATAACGGGCCAGCGGCGACAGGAGCTCCTGCATGATGAATTCACGAGTAAAGGAGAGAACAATTGTGTAGAAACCAACAAAGGCGATATCCCAGCGTCCCTTTCCGTACTGCGCAGGCTCGTTGGGATCATCTTGAGGAAGCTTGTACGACAAGAAGATGAAGTGGTGGATAGGGTTGGATTCGGTAGGGTTGATGGCATATCCAACGAGGAAGAAGACAAGGAGGACGGCAGGGAGGACGAAAGTATGCTTGATCATGGTCTGCCTCGCTCGACCGATGAGGCCACGAGCACGGCGTCGTTTCGAGAGGCGCTTGCGGCCGTCGGACTGTTCCATCGACGTGTTAGTACACGGCAGCATGCACAGGCGGTTCTTGTCGAACCGAACCGAACAGAGCAGAGCAGAGCGAGCAGGAAAAGTGACGTACGTGACCATTGGTGTGGTTATCTGAGGCCTCGAGACTGGCACGACTGGAAGCCAATGCCGGAGCACCGGTGTCACCTCTGATCTCGCCGCCCAAAAGACTACTCTTACGTCGCTTCCGGGCGTTGTTGATGGCGTCTTGGGTGGCTGTGGTGTTGCTGACGTAGGAATTTGCTTGGTCTGCGGGACGACGCTGATGCAGCTGATCGTTTGCCGTGTTTAGCAGCGGAAAAGGTTCTGAGCCTGACATGTCTCGTCTTTCGTGTTGTACTGCGAGCTCCCTCGGAAGAATACTTCAGTTTCGAAATTGTAAATAGATGCCGTGAATTTCTGTGGCAGACTGTAACTAGTAGACGTTGCACCCCTATTTCGTTCCACGCCTTGAAGTGGAGTTTTCTTGTCGCAAAGAGTCCGCGTATAGGTCAAGTTCGGTCTAGGAGGGACGGGAGTCGCAAATAGTGACAAGTCGTTGGAGAGAGAAAAAGGAACGTGTTTCTTGCTCAACCTGCACGATTCTTATCCCGTATTTCAATGGAACGAAGAGATAAAGACGAAAATGGGAAGCAGAAGAAGAGCGATGAAGGAGAGTCGCGGATTGTGCGGGATCGTCGCGTGCTGGAAAGTTGTATTAGAGGGAGATGCTAGTGGAGGGGGAGATTTTAAGGTGGGTAAGCCGAGGCGGGAAGGGATCTGATGATTGGTCAGACTGTGAAATGGGGGGCTTGCTTGGCTTGGCTTCCATCTCCATCTCCATTCCGTCCATCATCTCAACGCTGAAGCACTGTAAGTCAGTCAGTACCAACCATGCTGTTTAATGTTCTGTTGTGGAGATGCCACTGGAATAGCTGTATATTTTATATAAATACACATGAAACTCATGTTTAAGCTTATTGCGATAGAGTTTAACGGACCTGTTTTCCCCCAGATTTTCGTATATTTCTTCCTGTCGCACATGGCTTCAGATTCTTCCTCAGCCCCTCTAGAAGCCGTCAACTTCCCACAATGTGGAGAACAAATAGGCCCCCTGGCTCCGCGGGCTCCAAAATTGAGATTATCCAAGGGTCTCAGAGGATCCCATTACCTGTAGAGCTGACTTTTATGTGGCGTCCGGTGACCCGCGGAGTCCATTGTTATTCTATCTAGGAACAGATATGTACGGAGTACGGATACAGAGTAGGTGATTATCATTCCTTGACCGCCGCTCACTGGATAATCTTGTGATGTCGATTTTACCACGATTTGTCTGGTGCATCGTCATATAATGATTGTGGAGCCATGCAAACTCTAAAAAAACCAATCCCAATGGAAGGTTTTTCTTATTAATCTCCGTGCCGGGCATAACATCCAATGTGAAGGAACGTGCGATAGTGCAATCATCCCCTATCCCCTATCGCTATCATCATCCCATCTGCCATGATTCATGTCTTCTCCTCTCCCGAGCTTGCCGAGAATTGCTGTGTCTTTTTTCGCTTTGGCACGGGATTGTCTCAAGTCCATTCTCATTTGCAGACGTTGCAGCTGACATGCATCACTACGTCATGCCGAACGTTATTGTCTACTTCAACCGTCAGCAAATGTAACCTCCAAACATTCTTCTCAACAGCCTCCGCTTACGATTGACATCAAATGGTTGAGGCATCATAGTTTGTGTTTCTGGCCATTATTAGATAGAGAATATGCCCCTATGGTTGCACAACTGTTGATTTCATCGTATTGTTCGAATGGTATATTTACCACAGTAACTAACACACGCCATATTCGGCATGTCCTTTCCTGGCGGAAAACCCATTCTGACTATGAGTATCCGTAGTGCATCTTGATTCCACCCAATTCATTAATGCAGTTGCCTTCTTTCAAGGTCAACCCATCTAGTATTTATAGGATCCAATCCCAAGCATGGCGCCTATGTCTGTCCCCTCCCATCCCGTAGATATACACGCGAAACTCTACTACACTCATTCCCGGGGTATCATTCGTATAAATCATCCAGATGCTCATCAAAACAGAGAGCAGAAAACAACGCCTCGCTAAGTGCACAGCTGTCAACACAAAAAGGTTCTCAACTCGTCCGGTGGAGACCCGATGAGTCCGAATCTTGCCTCCGATGATCCGATGATGACCTGCCCGACAGTGATCCATCGTCAGAATCATCATAGTAATCTTCGTCGGGAGTCATTCTCGGCCGAACACCCCGCCATAGGGGTGGGTTGTTCGGTGGAATCGGCCCATCGCCTTGGCTGCCTGAGAACGTGCTTCGACTCCTGTCTAGTTGTGTAACTTCTCCTGTTGCGTCTCGTGATGTGTTGCCAGGACTGTTCGTGCTCCTGTTTTGGGACGTGAAAGGTTCCCGACCTGGCGAGCCCTGCTCTGTTGTGTTGAGCTCTTCTTCCTCGAGCACCTGCTGCAGCGCTGCTCCTCTTCGTGGAGGTGCCGGAATAACCGTTACAGGAAGACTCTCGGTATTGGGAGCTGCGCGCATGCGGTCTCGTAATTTCTCTGCTTGATTGGCCGCAAAATCTTCTAGGCGAGCTCTCAGATCCCACCGGCTCGAACTATTTGTCCTTCCTTCGCGATCCGCAACTGGATTGTTATCTGATTGCTGGGTCATCTCCCTTGTCGCATCCTCACCCGAGTGAACGGACCTCGGGCTGGCAAATGCGAGACTTCGCCAACCGCCCTGAGCTAGCGAGTTTGTCGAGTTTGCTTCTAGATCGGCAGATTGTTGTGATGGCGATGGAAAGACGTGCCCATTTTGTACGGAAGCTGGAGCTTGATTTGAAGAACTGGATTCATCATGAATGTGCTGACTTGGGGGGGTACTGCTCTGTTGACCCAGATCGACCACACTCGGCTGCGGTAGAGGGTCTGGTGTTCGCGATGTGGTTTCTGAGGGTGCTTGATATCTCACGGCATAAACCGTGCTGGCTGCGCTGGCGGTATCTGTTCGGCTAATAGGGGTCACAGCAGGCGCCGGGCGAGCTGGCCAGATGTTGGGCCGCAAACCTCTGCTTGTGCCTCTTTGTGCAGATTGTTCAGCAGTCTCGGCAAAAGCACCATTGCTCTGCCCTCGGTATCTGTTGGCAATGGAGGAAACAGTCGGCCAACCGTTGGCAGCAGTCGGAGACATTTGTTGTCGATCGCCGTCGCCACTACTTCCTGAGCTGCCCCCTTTTCGGCTTTTGCGATTGCGGAGCCATGGGAACTCGGATGCGTTGATTTCGAGTGTATCGTCTCCATCAAAGACTTCACGTCCAAGTATGCCGTCCTTCTTCTCCTCTCGTTCTAGGGCCTCGATCCTTTCCACCCACTCCCAGACCACGACACTGGCAGCTGCGGCACCAACCCACCGCACGTAGTCTCCCCATCCAGTGAAATCAGGCTGAGAGATATCGAGAATGAAAAATACGACGGGAATTAGGATTGAAATAAGCGAGATGATGGCGACGAAGCTAATGTTCTTCATGAAGGGGTGGTAAAAAGAATAGCGCTTCTTCATTAGCGCATAGTAGACGACCCATGCTGCGTACAAGAGCCCGAGGGAGAGTTGAAACAGATAGCTGAGAGCGGGCACGGGATGAACAAAGTTTTTGGGTCGCGCGGTGGTGTTAATGCCATTTTCCGAGTATTTGAAACTGGTAATGGCACTGAAGACAACATCGAGAGTGATGAGCGCGAACGCGACCCATTTGATAATGATCTTTTCTCGGTGCCGGGGAAAGAGTCGGATTAGAGTCTGGGCCTGAGCCAACCATAGAAAAGTATCAGAGACGAGCCGGATAACTTTGAGTTCCACGCTATTCATAACCTCGTCCTGCAGTTGATTCGCGTTCTGGATCCCCCACATGTACTGACTTTTGGCAGCATGAAAGGTGTCAGCCGAGGCAATCGTTAGCGAGATGGCGACAGTCAAAGCTGCAACTTTCTGTAGCCATGGCCGGCCACCAATCGTGACACTGCTGGATGAGCTGTGAGTGAAAGCGGATCGTCGGCCCAGGTAAACGATTCCTCCATCAAGAAACGATCGCGGTGTGACAAATAGCATGATAACGAGCATATAAGCGGTAACGGTAGTCGCAGCAAGGGCGTAGCATATCGGAAAAGTAGAGGCGTAGAAGGGATCGCGGAAGTCGGAGAATTTGGGGCTGCTGTCTGCTCGGTCATGCCGAGTGAGACTGCTCTCGTCGCCTGAAGCAGCAACCGTCACGGAGTACTCGGCTCGAGGCAAGAGATGGGGTGTCGGACATGGGACTTGATATACGGCCGGTTCGGTCAATGGTACAGGGACGCCGTCGAGTCCCAGCGTCATAACGCCGCTGTCGGGCAGGAGAGTCGTCGTGCAAAACGAAGGCAGCGCTGTGATGGTCGCGGAGACCATGTCGAGGGCGGCGGCAGCAGCCATGATTGCGGCTGGCCGGTTATCCTGTGAGGCAACGCGCAACAGTATGGCCAGCCGCGAGCGGCGAGGTTCACAAGTTCAGTCGGGGCGAGGATTATGAATCGGGGGGTCGCTTAAGCGGTCGCCATGAGAGGCACGTTTCGAAGAGTAAGCGACGCGGTAGTTTCGACCGGCAGCAGCTCGTGTTTTCGGATATCTCAATCTGAGCCTGCGTTCGACGAGACGTGGTAATTGTTGGAGATTATTGATTAAGAAAAACGAGTGTGTTCAAGGCGCGATTTGGAGGAGAGATCGTGGGGGAAGGAACAGGAGGATTCAAACGCGGATTGATTGGATCCGGTCTCCAGTTCCTGACAAGTACCTAGTGCTGGGGCGTGATTGATTACGGCGGGCCCTTGACTGATAATGGAAGGGGGCGGAGCTAGGGAGTTCTGAATCTCCGTGAGATGAGAAATATTGTGCAGGCGAAAGTAATTAAGAATGGCACGGGGAGGTCTGAAGTCCTGGTCGTAATACTGAACAGAGAGGCTGTGACGCTGAGCGCCGAGAAATCCTGGCCTTTTCCCACTGTCGATTGTCGCGTGGATGGTAGGCAGGAAGACAGGTCTTGGGGATCGGACAACGTTAGGTGGCGATCTCAAAGATGCTCAGAAGCCAAGGAAAAAAGGTTGAGTCTGGCCTCTGGGCAGAGAGGAATAAGCTCCTGGCCCGTTTGTCTCGCCTCGCTTCGCCGCGTGGTTGAGAAATTATGTTAGATTGTTTGTGGAACAGTATGACAGAGGGAAAATACTGGGGAAACTGGTTTATTTCGAGGATTTTACCTCCGTACCTAGTGACGGTTCATTCCATGGATGAGGTGGGATGGGCGTTTCGTCTCCAAGCGACGCACTGTATGAACTGGCTACTTGGTGATGTCGATAACTGCAATCAGCTGTGTTTGGGCAATACAGATCTCGACTTTCTTTATTCATAGCCCCTGATGATTTTGAATAATTTGGAATTAATCTCGAATTGCAATTATGTAGGTAACCCTAGCTTTCGTAGTGATTCTGCACCCATAAGTGTTGTGTTTAGGTGACACCTCCTGGTCTGGTCTGTCAGTGGCATGTGTGACTCTCTGGATGTGATTCTAGAACAACCAAACCATCTGTGGGAAGGGCACTTGACCGATCATGAGATTGGAAGTGGGTTAAAGTTAAATGCAATGAAGCATATGCACAGCCGTTCTCGGTTCATCGGTTGGCTGCAGTCAAACTTTCGGACCGTTCATCATCAACGGCAATAACTTGCATCCTTCAGTTGATGACGCCCGATGGCAGATATTGTAGGTTCCATTAGTATCTTCATAGGCAGTCAGCCCTGTGGCTTAGTGGAATGGAATAGAATTAAACACCCCCGCCCTCTTTCAGCCCCCCCAAACGCATCAATACCCTGATGTGCGCTCAATTTATCCCCTTTCGTCTCATCTCCAATTCTCTCAGTCAATGGCCAAACCAATATGACCCCTCTTTATGTCAAAGGAGTCAGGGTGCTGACAAAGTCAGTTATGCTTATTTTCTGGCGTGAATGAATAGAAAAAGTGAACACAAGGATTCGATATGATACCTGTCGAATAAAAAACTATAACTGGCTCTACCAAAGCTCTTTTGTTGCGCTCCTTGATGTTCTGGACTGAAAGTGTCTGCTGTTTTCAACATCGAATGCCCACATCAAGTGCAGATGATAGAAACTTAGCCACCCGCACTGTGCAGCCTGGGGAATAAGTACCAACCTGCGGAAAAGATCACCCGGGTTTCCCACAAAACATCAAGATTGACTCTCGATAGTGTGATCCTTTAAGAACATGAAACTGCCAATCAATGATCGGAGAGAGAATCTGAAAGAAGTTGACCAAAGATGCCTGGCAACCTTGGTTTACATAGCAGCCAAAGAGCCCTTCACTCTTGAATGTCTAGTGATCTATGATCACCAGCTTCTTGTCAGTTCAGCCGATGAACCCAAACCTAAAAACAAACTTAAAATCAGACTAGGCTCCTGGAATTTCCCGACCGCATATTGTCTTTCCAACTGGAGCCAATCAATCCACTATTGCCCTGGCAAACAAAACCAGAAGTGCTATTCTCAAGCTATTGATTGATGCAGCTGTATAACTAATATCGGACTAGGTATTTACTCTCTTTTGATACAACAAACCAGTCTAGGCACTGGTAGATTGACTGAATCATTAGTACAGTGACTCAAAATAAACCTGCTCGTCAGCCTCCCCTTTCACAATTTCTCACGTCATATAACAACATTGGCATAAACACAATCAAGCTTTTATAAAGTGCCAAGCCTGCACATGCACACGGAGCTCACAAAATGCTTGGCAAAGCTTACTTAGTTTTCTCCCCGTAGTTCAACTTAAACTTGGCCTCTGTGCAACCTTCTCCATACTCTTGGCGAACTTGGCTCATTCGTCAATCAATCCTCTATCAAAGCACAAATAGCCGCAGTTATGGATATTTTCACATTACAGCAATAGCGGAACCATCAAAAAGCTATATACATATAAAAGGCATCTTATTTTGACTGAACTCCTGGGTATTTGGTCCCTTTTTGACCTCAAATGTAGTAATGCACCCTCCTAAGCGCCAGAATAAAACCCACCAAACACCAAGTATTGTCGAAAATGCATCTTCCCATTTACCGTTTCCCATGCAACAGGTAAAACAATCGCTGAACTTTTTGCTCTCTTTCGTTTCTTCTTCCCCTTCCTCATGCCATGAATCGATAGTCTCGCTGGTTTCCTGCGGTACATTATTCCTCATCAGAGTCGGTTCCGTCCTGCTGTCCATCCCGATATTTCATCTCCAGTAGCCACTTCTCATCAAAGTCGATACCTCTTCGAATCTTGGTTCCAGCTTTCCTCCAGACGGCACTTCCCAGGCCAATATCTGCGATAAACAGACGCCATTCTTCTTCGTGTCCGGCGTTGTTCATGTTCTGGGGGTCATCCTCGTCAGGCGGTGTCACGGCTTCAAGCAAGCCTCGCTTGGGAGCGCCCATTGCAACAACATATCGAGGCTTCACAAACAGACGGCTACCGTCTATCACTGCCACTTTACCGGAAGTTGGATCGATGCCCGTTGGCACATCGACCGATAGCACGAAAGCCTCGTTTCGGTTCGCCCACTCCATCAACTCATACACAGCAGCCTGGTCACCGGTTCGCAGTTCTTCAAATGATATGGTCAAGCCCAGAAGAGCATCGATGATAAGTGATACTGAGACAGGTGATCCTGATGATGATGCTTTGCGCAAATGCTCGAACAGATCTGCCTTGCTGAGAATTTTACCACCAAAAGCTCGATAAAGTTGAATCTGTTGCCGCAGGTCTTCGAGCAAGTCTTTCTCGCGCTCAATGCCCACCAGGCATACGAGCATGTTCACGTTCTTATTCCGCAGATGGCGAGCAGCAGCAATAGCTCGGATACCCGATTTGTTATTTCCAGCCAGGATCACCACCATTGGACTCGTCAATGTAGCACTGGAGGAGGGATTCGCACCAGCAAGGCCGAACCGTACTTTGATAGCAGGATCTGAAAGGGCTATCAGAGCAACCTCAGCAATACCTCGCCCTCCATTCTCGGCCATAAGTTGTTCTGTTAAGCCGATCTCGTTCGCTGCTATGTTTTCGAGATTAAGCATCTGCAAGGCTGAAACAGTTTCAAGACGCTTATGCGAAGGGACGAGGTATAAGCCAGGCGGGTGACCTTGCTGTCTACTGTTAGTACTGCGAGATTCTGGTCGAGAGATCGACAACCGAGACAGGTGGCTTGCACGTACGCCAGAATTGACGCGGCTTAGCGGAAGACCGCCAGATATTGCAACAGCACTCGCCTTGCGTGACTGTGATCTTCGTGAGGGGCCCGATTTGCTATCAGCCCTCCTATTGCCTTGACCACTCCGAACTTCCCGTCCAGAATGCCTCTCAGCCTCGTTCAATCCATCATCTGCCTCACTATTCCAGAAGTCTGCATCTTTCTTAGTTGAGGACGGCAGGTCCAGTACATTTTCCGTGTAATGCAGGTTCTTTCCACCAGCTGTGCCAGGCTTTGGTTTTCGATTGTGAGACACCAATCGGCTGGCATCGTCGATTTGATCCTCCTTCCTCATCTGATCAAAAATGGTACGTTTATCAAACTTTGCCAGGTTGTTTTCGAAATCGAACTCGCCCATCTCTTCTGTGACATCTTCGGATGCCCAGCCGTTATCGAGGAGACCTTTGCGCCCCTTGGAGCTCTTTTTTAGAGAATGGAATGGTTGGAAAGATGATGTACTCTGCAGGATTGGCGTTTGCCTCCACCCCTTGCCTCGGCCACTGGCGGGTGAACCCTCAATAGCTTGACCATCATCGTCAGCACGCTGGCCCTTTCCTTGCTTGGACTGTCGAGAGCGTCGGTTGTTGTTGTTTTTCTTCTTGGCGGATCGCGGTGCCTGTCCTTCAATTGGCTGGCCATTGTCCATTTCTTGGACCGCTTCGTTGATGGCCAAATTACTGACGGAACTAGTCAGGTCGTGATCAGGGGTGGGCCTCCCCGGCGTTGAGAGAGCGGCGCTCATAGGAGCGACCTGTAGCTCAGCTCTTCCATCCTCCAATGGCGCTTTTGAGTCGGAGCCTGTCGGCGTTAATACTGCTGGCGGTCTTCCCAGACTTAGGATCGCAGGGTCTACAAAAGCAGGTTGCGGTGGTGGTTGCGAAATGAAAGGCGCAGCGATGGGTTCGGCTGGAGCAGGCTCATATGTCGCTGGCCTGTCGTTCTTGACTTCAGCAAGATCGGCAATGTTAGCGGCGTGGACCTGCAAGTGAGGAAGCCATTGTTTGGTATCCGAAACGAACACTACAACTCTGGAATTAGCATCTTTCTTGGAAATGTAGGGTTGGAATTCTGTGTGTACCGTTAGTCAATGTTAGGCCACTCCCTGCCTGGACATTGCCAACTGTTCCCGTCAGTTCGCTCCCAGGAGGGTCCCTCAACACCACCCGCATATGCAAGCCGATGAACTGGGTTGCCATGGTTGGTGAGATTTCGCGATTTGTTTGTGATTGGAAAAAGGTTGTATTCCTCGGCACAAATTATTGGATAGGGCAGATCGGCAAAATCAAGATGTCATTAACGTCCTTTGACAAGGTTTTGAAGACCAATCCCCAATCGCGCAGAGTCGAGACCCCGATTTGTTGAGCGAGCAAGTACTGCTTTTGTTTCGGAGTTGAGGCGAGAGGAAGGGGTGTTTGGGCTCGTCGACGGAGTGACTGATTACAGGCGAGTTTCGAAGCGGCGGGATGGGGCAAAACGAGGGGAGATCGAGACTTGGGGCCTGGCGACGAAATGTTACAAGGTTCGAAAGTGGCAGCTGCAAGGCTCGAGCTATCCGGTTTCTATGCCGTATGCGATAAGGTATTGCTGCAGGCGTTTCGGCGAGTTTTCGTACTGCGATTTGATGTTGTGTGATGCGGGCTTGTTCTTGGTGGGAGAACTTCCATTTCAACATGGGGCAAGCTAGGGAAGTTCGCGTGGGAAGAAAGGTGCCAATCTTGTTATCGATAAGAAAGTGGTTCCCTCAGTGTGCGTCACAACTTACCTACCTTACCTTTCAGCGTCGCTTGTGTGTAATTATGTTTGTAACCACGGTAAACATCGCTTGATTGGATGACTTATCAATGAGATTGGTTCTCTCGCCTTATTAGGTGGGTATGCTCAGACTCATGAGTAGGCTTGTCTGTGCTGAACGCAAAAAGCCAATTGAGCAAACGTTTCGGCATTATTACTATGTAGGTCACAGCAGATGCCATAATTAACAGAGCGGTTCATCATTTATTTGTATTATCATAACTTGGTGCATACGAGTCTCAATATCTACTGGGCCTTTGGTGTGTCTATCCCGACCAAATCGCCCTTCTCAGACACCTTAACGCCTTTCCCATGGTTATCCGCTTCTATCGAAACTACTCATTTCGACTGACTCCTCCATATTATACAATGTTATAGATAGATTGTGAGCTCTTTAGCATGTGAATGTGACCCCACCAGCTCGAAAACTCAGTATCCGATAGAAGCCATCGCCTCTTCCTCATCGTCTAAATCTATCACCTGGTGGGCTGACTTCTTGGACGCTGGTGCTTTCGAGGGCGCCGCTCCAATGCGATTGGAAACAAAACTAGTGATAGATTGAGCCTTGGGTTTTCCGAGTGCCTCCTCGGCACTGTAGAGTTTGTTGTAAAAGTCTATGACTCGAGGATGTGCCATGACCTTGGACTTTTGAAAGCCCAGAACCTGTAGGCCATCCTGTGTAGTCGCTCGACTGAGAGCAACGTAAGCCTGGCCTTTTTCAAATACACGTCCAAGATTGACTTTGACACGCTCGAGAGTTTGACCTTGGGCCTTGTGAATTGACAATGCCCATGCCAAGATCAGAGGCAGCTGAGTCCGCTTAGCCTGGAGCTCGCCATTAGGCAACTCGACCTTCCATTCCTCAGGCTGACAGAGGATCACGCGTGATGTGCCATCTGTTGCCATGAACTGTACCACCGGGAATTTGGTACCACTGGGACTTGAATCGGATTCGCGCTTGAATGTATTGAGTAGTTTCTTTCGAGCTTTGGCCATTCTCTCTTCCTCATCGAATTCATCAATTGGCTCCATGTCGAACGTCTTTTCATCGGAGAATCCTATGACCTTGCCTAAAGATCCGTTCACAAGTGATTCATCAAGGTTCTTGATCAGCATTACTTGAGCGTTGATCTTCAGATCGATACTCTTGGGCGCCATCATGTTGATCAGTAGTTTGTCCCGGATATCTTCTTTGCCAGTATCTTGAGCCTCGTACCGCCTGATCGTGCCAGGAAGATCTCTCAACCTTCTTTCGTTTGACATCTCGACTTCGTTCCGGGTGGAAAACAACTCTGCGGTTCCCAGTCCATCATTGAAATTGAGTGGTCGCTCGAGCTTTTTGAAAGCCCGGACAGTGTCTTCCGTTATGCGACCAAGGCGCATCTCGTTGAGCATGTTGGCGAATACTGGATCTCGCTGTCGGAAGACCTGCGTGAGTCCAATAGTGTGATCTATGGAGGTAGTCCAGGTTGAAGCATCAAAGGCAAACTTTGTCTCCCGTTTTGCACCCTGTTCTGGGACTGGTGGGAGCTGGAAAAAGTCACCGGTGATAATGAGTTGAATGCCTCCCCAGGGTCTCCCGTTGTTTCGAATCGTTCTTCCAATTTGAGACAGTTTATCAAACAAATCTCCGTCTACCATGGAAATCTCATCAATGACAAGGCATTTAGTTCTCAGCCAGCGGTTCTTTGCCTTGGGATTCCTTCGGATCTTCTTGATTAGTGTTGGGGCATCCTCCTTGCCAAGTCCAATACCAGAGAAGCTGTGAAGCGTAATGCCTCCGATGTTGCATGCAGCTAGTCCTGTGGAGGCAGTAACCGCAACTCGTTCTGGGTCTTTGGCATACTTCTTCTTCAATTCCGTAATGATGGCTCGCATGAGGACAGATTTGCCAGTTCCGGCCGCACCAGTGAAGAAGACACTCTGGTTCTTGTTCACTACCAAATCCAAAACGTGTCTCTGCTCTTCACTGAGCGATACGGCAAAATTGCCCTTGGAATGTGAAGTGGTCACTTCTTGTATCTCATCCATAGAGAGATCGGTGCTGGTCGTTGGCTGCTCTAGCTGACGCTGAGTTCGGAATTGTTTCTTCTGTTCCTTCACAGCGCTGGCTGTGGGGTTAAGAAAATCCTTCCGCTTGTTATTTGGTGTTTGGGCGACCTGGGGATGGAAATCATCCTCATCTTCATGTTCTTCCTGCCTGAAACTTTGAGGCAGTACGCGTTTCTTGGCTTTTTTAGGGACCGGAACATCAAAGTCATCTCGATCACCAGAAGAATCGCGCTTCATTGAGATATTGGCCAATGTTGAGGTGACAGATGTATTGCGGGACGGTGGTAGGAAATGTGAGGGTGGTGATGAAGACCAAGGTATAGCCTTGTCTGTCTGTGTCGAAGTTGGTGGTGGGGGCGGCATGCTCTCCTTGGTGATGCGCTTGGATTGGGTATTTGCAGCAAGTGGTGGTAGTGCTGAAGGGGCTTGGAAATCCAGATCTAGGTCGTCGTCGTCACAAAAGTCATCTTCTGTGAAGAAGACCGCTGCTTGGGCCCTTGCGTGAGCTTCAGGTCCAGTGAGGTCAACAACATCCGCTTGCCTGCCGAATGAGTTTGATCCTCCACAGAGAGAAGCCAGTGATCCACCGCTAACACCGTTTGGCGGTCGAGAATTGTTTGAGAGTTGGTTCATGTTAGAAGGCCGATTCTGAAGAGGTCTGGAGAATGGTGGCATGGTCCTCGCCGACACAGCAGGGGCGTTTGGCTTCTTTAGTTGTTGTCGAATATCGGCATTATGAGTGCTTGGGCTGCTGGAAGGAAGAAACGATTGACTTCTGGGTTGGCTCCTTTGGGGAGGAGGGCCGTTGGCCTCGTATTGGCTGTTTGCACGCTGTAACATTGCGTCGAGGTTTGGTGGATATATCGGACCAGCTGAGTGCACCTGAGCTCGTTGCTGTTGCACAGCTCGTCGAAGAAGGAACGCCCGTGCCGGCGAGGAACGAAAAGGAAGGTGGTTGATACCAACCTTCATAAAATATCGCGAGGTGGCGACAGCTGAAGGTCGGGCAGGTAGGAAAACGAGGGAGGAGGGGAGAATGAAAAAAGAAAATGAGGCAGGAAGCTGCAAGGCTCAATTAGACGAAGACGAGATTATCGACGAAGTACCCCACGGTCCTGTCATATTAGGTTGTACCCTACCTACCTACTAACCTAGGTACTCTGTAGGTTAGTAGCAGGTTGTGATTTACTGCAAGATAAGGACGCGTCGGTCCCGAACCTGGTCAGTCAGGTACGACGAATGAAGTCTTCACATGAGTGCATCCGACGCGTTCCAGGCGCGACACCCCTCACTTAATGCACTAAGGTACCGGCATTCGCTTAGTCACGTGGTCTATAGTTGCCGTTCATACAAACAACTCAAGTCTACCTACCTATGTCAAAACCAAAACATACTTAGGTAGATAGGTGTATCTACCTTAGTAGGTAATGAACCATATGCACAATTTTAATTATTAGCACTGAAAATCTTTGTCATTATAATATTCATATTTTGCTCCAATATAAGTGCGATTTCGAATTAGCAACCCAGCTTCATCCCTTTGAAACGATAAAAACGCCATTCCCAATAGGTAGCATTATATGATCCATTCCATATGTCAGTAAAAAGAACTGATCCTGTTCAAACATTATGTAAAAACACAGTAATTGCAACAAAGAAGACTGCCAACCCATGCTATCAGTCTCGTCGGTCACTATATCTCCTATACGCCTCACGATCTTCATGATGCTGTCGTGAATAACGTGGCTCCCTGTGGCTCATATACTCTCGAGCCTGTCGATCACTCCAGCGAGGCTCAGGGTCAGCGTACTTGTAGTCGTCGGGCCTTCGATCTTCCCGCCTCTCCTTAAATTCACGGCGCCGTCGAAGATCCTCTTCAAGATGCTTGAAGCGCTCGTTGTCTCGTCGAACGTCACACTCACGATGACCATCGTCTAATCTTGCTCGCTCAAGGGGCTTGTCGGTGCGACCATCTCGTCGGGGCGCAGTGCCGCGCACATGACGGACGCTAGGTCTTGCTGCCTGGATAATTCGCGGCGGCTCTCCTTTCCATGGCCGTTCTCGGGGAGAATGATATTCGCCTCTAGGCGAGTAACTCTCGTCACGGTAGCGACGGCTGGGGGAGTTGAACCGCACATGCTGCCGATCAGGATGTCGAGAGGAGTGGTTATCAGCCATATACTCGGCATCCTTTCTGAGGTTGCGGGGATCCTGGATGATAATATTTTCGTGATGATCGGAAGGCATACGCTTCGGGTTCGGGCTACGCCCTCGACCCCGTTGTGGGCTGATACCGGAACCAATGGACGACGGCCTTGTGTCCTCGCTTTCATCTCCTGACCAGTCGTCACTGTCACCATCACCATCAGATGGCGAAGAACTTCGGCCTGAATTATGATAAACCTTGGCTTTATCTTCAATATTGAGCCCCGACTCTGGTGCCGTTTTCTTTGGCGAGCGATTGCCTGCCTCAAATGGAGCCTTGGGTGCACCGGGCCCCGATAATGGCATCTGTGTAGGAGCCTTCGCCCCTGGAAATGGCCCATGTGGTGGTCGGTCGATGGGGATATTGATCGCTGGTAGCCTTGGGGGTGGTTGAGCTGAAACTTGTCCTTGTGCTGGTGCTGGCCCTGGTGCGACGACACCTGCATTATGAGGGACCGCAATTCCTGACTTTGCAGGTGGCATGCCACTTTGCTGTGCGTTGTTGAATGGACCTTGTCGAGGGAGGTGGGCTTGGGGCATACGAGGAACGTTTTGTTCCCCCACAGGAGGCCTGAGTTGACCGTTCAATCTTGGATCCGTCGCTGGACGAGGCGCTGAACTGACAGAGGCTGTAGCAGCAGGAGCAGCAGCAGTAGGAGGAGGAGGAG
>JAAVUA010000169.1:0-80003 GCA_014898875.1 Fusarium miscanthi
GGGATGGGGGGAAGTCTTCAAAGGAGAAGAGCCATTGCCGACAGAGTCTAGAGGCCTACCTGTCTGTACCTAGTGGCTAGTCCTGCACCTTTGCCTGCACCTCTTGCTGCCGTCCCCCCTCCACGGGCGGGCACCTCGATCGGAGAAAAGGTACAGGACTCAGACCAAGGTACCACCACTAGCAGGTAGTGTGGGGACACGGCGCGGTGCTAAAACGCTCAGAAACTGGGAAGAGGGAAAAAGGATGGAACCTCGACTCAATGTATCCTTGCGCCAAAGACAGAGGTGCGGGTACCTGAGCAGTGGCTTGACAGAGTTACCTAGCCCCAGGCACCTCCGTCTCCTGACTGGGCGGGCGTGGTGCGCTTCGGTGGAGGGTAGACAGCAGCTTAACGCGCCAAGGGGCAGCGACGGGACCGTTACAAACCACAGCGGCGTCTGCAGTTGGTGAGGACGACAGGGGGTTGATGCATCGCAGCCCTGAAGTCGCCCGAGCCCAGCAATGGATCCCAGGCCCAGCCAGTCATCGGCTCTGTCTTTGAACCCCCTGGTTCCGCTGCCCCCAAAGTCAGCCAGTCCGACTCTTCTCACCTCGAGAGTTTCCTACAAGAACGAAGGCCTCAAACACATTACGCCCCGACGCCAGCATGTGCCCAAGTTAGCACAAACTAACCAAAACTTGTGAGATCAGCTAGCGATAGCTTCTCGTGTCGCCACAAAAGCTAACTCACAATTGACCTCCTTTTCAGCCCTGTCTCTTGGTTCGACAATTCAAGTCAGCAGCGTAACCTCCAGATAAGCGATCTCCTCCAGATGAGGAATTTGTCTCGTCCATGTTCGTCCATCACATCAGATTCACAGCATTGGACAGGCCCTTGTGGAAAAAGCCAACCGTGTCACATCCCACCCGCACAATGTGTACGAGGGAGGGGCCTGTTGGTGAGTAGCAAAGCAGGCCATAGCGGGCCAAAACTGCACGAAGACTTTGCCAACGAACCACTGACGAGTGAACTGACGAGAACCACTGGTGCACACCCACCCAAGCCGTGGTTGGAGTCCACATCCGACACCACCACAAACATCCCAGCTCCCCAACGCACAGAACAAAGACATCCACCCATCTGTCCATTCATCCAGCGGTCGTGACCGGTTCGATTTCTCTTCGTATCAATTGTCTCTTGGCCCAGACTTGCCCGGACTTCGGTCCGTCAGATAGTTCCAAGATATGCTAAATCGGTGCCGTCCCTGGATTGGGTGGCATCCAACAGTGAGCCTGAGGGAATAGACATACCACAATTGGCAAGTGTGAAAGTTCTGAGGTCGGGTATGTGGTTCAAACCCTGGATCAGCATCCAGGGGCCCCGCGAGACTGCCGCTGTTGGGGAAGACTTAGCCCTGGGTGGTCGGCATCTTTACCTGTGCGTTGTTCTTTGTGCTTCAGCTTCCATGACGTGTGAGCAGTTGGCAATCATAAACCTCTAATTATTTTTGCTTCTCTTGAGTTCATCTTGTCTTGCCAAGTCACATTGCTTCGCTACTCTGAGTCTGTGTCAAGTTCGATCCGTCTGGCACTGGCACTGGCATTGCGAGAGACGATCGGCGTTCTCGTCCCAGACATCAGACCAGGGTATCCATCATGCAACAAAGAATTCAATGTGGCTGACGGCTGTAGTAAACGGACGGGTACACCAAAGAGTCACGGCCAAGACCAGGCGCAAGGACGCGGCGAGGACTTGAATAAACGCACAGTTTGAATGGTCGGGAGTACGGGAGTGGAGTTGAAGCGTCAATGAGAGTTTGTCTATTCCTCAGTTGGGTAGTATCGGCAGGGCACGGTACCTGCATCAGGGGTAGGGCCCTTGCTGAAGTGGGCTCTTTGGGTGAAGTTGTGCAAAGTTGAAGCTCTTCATGGACGTGCGTTGTGCAGATATGCAGAGTCCATTGGATCATTCCTATGCACACTAATGCAAGGTACACGCCAATGAAAATAGTGGATTCGTTTTAGGGGACGACAGGTAAACGGCCCCCAAGACGGAGCGGTAAAAGGATGCTGTGCCCTCCATACCTCTACTCCTTATTGGCCGCCATTCCTGACGTTAGCTCTTCCTGCCAAAACAGGCAACCCAGAAACGGTCCGGTCTTACCCTATCGAACCGTTGTCTGACGAGGAGGGAAGGCGTCACCAGATAGCTTCAGCTGGCGCCACACTTCTTTTTGACCATCTCGATTCTAGTTTTACATGACGTTATCAAATCATGTTGCTCTATTCGATACCGAGATTGATATTGGTCAAGTCAGCTCGAATCAGACTGGACGAACCTGTTTGTCAAGGTTACAGGAACCAATACGACATGACGCGCTTGATGGTCAGAAACACTTGTCATGATGAATGCTGATCATCAGACCCGCAACATGACAGCCGGAACACTCAGCCAGAACAAATGTCAAGTTCCCGGGCCATCGGTTTAACATCCCGCAAGATTTCGAACTGGCCCAATGACTGCATGCTGACTGGTACAGTAGGCAGCTGGCAATTGACGTCTTGAACAGGCCCCTGCTGATGGTCTGTCTTGCTAGTCCTGACGTTCTTCAAGTCCCGAATCCTGTCCTCTCGCAATGCGAATATCCCAAACTTTTACCGAAAGGAGACGCATGAGCAATGCGAAGATCAAACATATGGCACGTGTTCCCGCCCTTCCTCGGTTGCGAATAGCAAATCCACAACTTCAGGAGGTTTCCGTGTCTTTAGCCACATATCTCAATTCCGCACCTTAACCCTGATACTGTACTACATCTGACGTAATGTCTTCGGTTGACGAATCCGATACATCCTACGCATGACTGTAGTCTGTCGCCGAAAATCCGTACAGTCTGTTCAGCTTGGAAGGCCAATATTGACTCGGGCTTCAGCAATGTCATCCGGTACTATACGGGCAGTATGGGTTCCTTTCAAGTACCCGGCAATACTCTATTTCGATGGTTTTCACTTGTGTCGCATTTCTTTGGGGTTTCCTAACAGTTTTCAGCCGTTTCTTTACAGAAGATGCTATCATTCCCTGTTGCTGGCAAGCTTGGTTGCATTTGTTGAATGGTAAGTGGCACAGCCAATTGACTCCTCCCTTGATCCACAATTGGTTTCAAGAATTCGAGAAACACAATCCATGCTTCTTTTCGTTATTCAGTTATGAAAATTGTTGGAACAATTGCATCTCCAATTCCCATCATGATGCTGATTTATGCTAGTCAGCCTTTCCAGTCGCATCGTTAATCCTGACTCATCCTTCTTCAATAATCTCGTCAGATCTGCTGGCTCCACGTCCCGACAGCTCCCATGTCGACAATTGCAGGGGTGATCCAAAAAGGGGAACGCGATGACATTCTCTGCGGAATCTTTGGATCCTTCTCAAAGAACCTTTTCACAAAGCAAGCTACAATTTTCGAGGTCAGGCTTATTGTCAGAAACTCTGTCTTTCGTTTCAGAAATAAGCCTCCGCTATCATTGGTAGCTTCAAGTATGACCCGGATTTCCTGAATTGTGCTCGTACCTGCATCAAAGGATCCAGCGAAGGATCGTACCACAGCAATCAATGCCACCACGCCACGGCACGTCTCGTTGGTGAAAGACTTGCATGTTCGGGATCTGTTGTGAGAGGTGTGTATGCTGAGACCCTGTTCCTGCAGTAGTTCAATCCATCGTCATCTGGTGGGCCACAACACGGCTTACTGTGTGATCTTTTCTCTTGACCCCTTTTCTCGTGGTTCTCTTGTGCAAAACACTTGTGATCGACGCCTGTTCAAGCAAAATCAGCCTGACGTTGGACCAAAGGTCGGTCGCGCCTTGGCAACTTTAGCGTCTGCCAGATTCTTCCGACTTGGCTAACAATGAATAGGTAAGGGAAGCAGAATGAAACTATTCAGAGACTACCGGCTTCAGCGATGAACGGTCCTACAACCACCGCTATCTGGCTTTTAGTTTTGCCACCATAACAAAGCCTCAACGGTTGTGGCTGTAATACGAATAGTCTCGCCCTTCTACAGTAAGCATGAAGCATTGACACACAACATCCTTTGATGGACGACAGGAAAATGGTGCTTCAGAGACACTGATTCTTTTCTTTTGCCGGATCCGAGCCTTTTCCCGGGCGCGTCCGGAGTGACATAAAAGATCCGACATGATAGATCAGAAAACACGAGATGCATGTCGAATTGTTTTCATCGTCAGCTTGCTACTTACCAGTTTTGGCACAGCTACCCCTGACTTGGACCCCTGGAGGTGCATCTGGGGCATGGTACCTTGCAGGATCAGCATGATACAGAGCCAACCAGCGTTGAGCCATGTCTCCGCCGGGCGGCCACATGCCATTGGGTCCACCAGTGCTGGGGTTTTACCTCACCCGATCAAGTCTAGGGGGTCAATCGCCCTAAACTCGCTCTCTTTTTCTTTGAGCTCTGGGCTTTTCGGGGTCTCAAGGCAATCGTGTTTCCCAAGCAAAGCCGGGAGCATGCAGCCATAAGACTCGCAGTTGGAGCCCACAGAATTGTGCTTGCATAAATGTTGGAATATCACGAGAGCTTGTGGTTGGTGGATTTGCTTCGACAACAACACCACAAAGTAGCTTGAGGATTCTTGATGAACAGTTGAACCATTGCACCGCGAAAGAACCATTCCTATTTATTTGTCTCACATCATTCATTGAGGCTTTTACTCTCATGCTCCAACTTCTTAGGTCAGAAAGCACAGACAAGAATGAGCACCGTTCGACAAACCCTACTGTCGATCGAGTTTGGCCGACCCGTGGCCGCAGTCAAACTGACTTATCAATCCTCTGGCCAAGTCCGAAAAGTCCAACCGACAACCTGCATGGCGAGTCACGAATCCTGCCAATGGCAGCAGAGTTCACACTGGAGACGATATGCATATGCATCCATGGCGGGGATGGCAGCGCGTCGAGCGCGTTTGTTGACCACTTGATTTCAGTCCTCACCATCTGTTGCAGAGTTGGCATGCACCACCAAGGAGATATCTCCCTTCAGAGCATCCCTAGATCCTGAGAATAATTTATCCGGACATGGCATGACAATGATGCGAATTCTCAGACGCTGTTGGTAACATGCCAAGCTTGGCGGCTCATGCTAACTAGCCGGTATGGGGCTCTCAGCATCATGCCCTTCAGCTGCACCGCTTTGAAGGACAGCTGAAGCCCCGGCTGAGCACGTTTACGTTTCTACCTAGCAAGACGCGCTGAAACGTGAGTCGCTCCCCTGTTTGGTCAACCTGCACCAAACAAGGGTTGTGGGACGGACCATACTAACGAAATGGGGCGTCTGAGATCTTTGACGTCGTCTATCATGGCATGGCTTTTCTCAGGGGATTCATGTTGACTCAACTGCAGTCTCAATCTGGCTTAACCAACATCACCGGTGGACCCTTGGACCCGGGGTCGCTTCTTCCGGCCTCACTTGGTCTCTGGCCTGTTTAATCGATCATCAACTCCATGAGTCGAGTCACGTCGATTCAAGCGGTCGATTTAAGATAGGGGACAAGTTTATTTACTAACAACAAGCTATGACATATTAGTCGACGCCCGCGACTTTTGGAAGTATCTTAGAATCTCTCCCTTGCATAAGCTACGACACCGCCCAAGACCACCAAGCTATCTACGGAGCTATTGAGCATGTCACCGCGTTGTTGAGTCCATTGATCTGGATGTCACGATCCATGCCGATCTACCAAAACTTTACCACAACAGCATAAGGTTGAGCGGGTTGCCTGATGCCACGATTTGTTGCATGTTGTCTAAATTGGGAGACGTGTCTGTGCTGGAAAGGCATGTGGGATTGACTGCAATACGCTTTGACCTTCAACTCGTGTTACCACTGTCAGTAAGTTTGTACAGATCATTGAATGGACTGAGGCGTATCTGAGCTTTGGGTTACCAATATCATGGCGCTTGCCGAATGCCATGAGACTTGGGTCTCATACATACCAGCGAAAGGGTCTTGCCAGCATTGGATATGTACTGCGTAAGACCCGGCCCGTGGATCACGATCTGAGTTGTACGATGTGACGATGGTGCAACGGTACGGTAAGCGAGTCGCGCTATGTAGATGCCTTGACGGCCGCAGAGGACTCGGCAAATAGATCAAGGTTAGTCATCGTACCACTCGTGGGGTATCAAGCAGGTATTCAGATTGGCAGTCAGCGTGGTGTATGAGAGGACTAGAGTCCATCATGCGCTGGAAGCGACACGCTAATCGTTCTTTTAGGGATCATTTTGCCTTGAAGAGATTCACATGTTGCTTATCCAGCTCAAAGATCTCTCATCACCTCCTCCACAGCCCTGGCCGCCATTCTCTTCCTCTGCTCCTCTCCCATCCCCTCGCCGGCTTCCCTCACAGCTTGGAGTTTTCTCATCATCTTCTCGATCTTGGCGATCTCGTCTTCATCCAGGTCCTCTAACCCAACCCCCCCAGAAGCGCCCTCCTTGCTAGTCTCCGCCTTGCTGGATTCTGAGGGTTCTTCAACATCCTGGCTGGACTCCCATATGGCGCGTCGTAGACCTTCAAAGTCTGATTTGTCGAAGCCAAAGCCCATCTTTTGGGGATCTAGCTCTTTGTCATCCTCATCTGCCTTGACTGAGCTCGTTTCAAAGTCGCCGAACTCGGAATCTGAGAGTGGTGCTTCAATTTGAGACCAGTCATTTGCTTCAAGGGCTTCTTTCACTCGTGCAACACCAGTTTTTTCTGTTCCTCGTTAGTGACCTTCTGTCAGCAATGGGCTCGACATACCGCCAAATTCGTTACGGCCAGTATCGCCTTTTCCACCAAGAGACACAAACTCCAATCCAGCCTCTGCGCAGATCTCATCCCATTCCTCTTCATTGCCATCTCCTCCAACGCCGATAGCCAGTCCTACGCCATCCCACTCCCATCCCCCTAGTCCCTTCTTCAAGACTTTGCCGATATGCTCTACTAGTTCCTTTGCCGGATGGTCCTTTGACGATGAAATTGGACTTGCGGTAAAGACTACTACTACACCTCCTAACACGGCGAGCACTTCGGCGGCTTCGGGAGAGAGAAATGACTCTGACCATTCAGAAGGTGAGGCGATGAGGTCGAGCCAGATGGGAACTGTGGTGGAATAGTATGGTGTCTTGAGGGCGAGGCTATGAGTTGTGCCTGCGATGCCGAGAGAGGGATCTGGTGATTCTGGAGCTGATCCTGTGAGGTCTGTGATGTGTGAGTAAACGTTCTTTTCGTGAAAATCTCGGTGTATTTCGTAGATATGACCAAGAACAACTGGATCAAGTCAGCTCACCTTTGACCAGCTTTGACAAAACTGTTGTCTCATTCTCAAGGGCCACAGCCAGTATTCTTCTTGAGCTGGAACTCATCTCAGCTTCAGTCATCGTGGCGGCTGTGAATACAACTCTGTATCTTGAGTGTATAAAGAAAATGCGATGAATGCAGAAAGAGAGGGTGAAAGCAGTATAAGTCGGCTTGAACTTGATGAGATTGGTAAGGGATGTGTAGATGATGAGTGAGCGACATTGGTGGGGTGGAGGGGCTGATAAGATAAGAGTATAGCTACCCTGTACCACTATTCACCTCGAATTTCGACAGCAATCTAATGAGCTGAAAATATCCATTTGGTTCTCAGATATTTAGATCTTGAGATAAGAGGCCATTTTATGCTTCATTCTCTTATGTATACCTTAAACCTAATGATGTCGTCTCCAAGGTGATTCAATCCACGATGTGATGTTCATATCAACCCAGTAAAATAACCTCAATGGACAGCTCAAAATATGAACGAATAACATTTTGAGTTGGGAATAACTATCATGAATCATAACTAAAGGCCAATGCAAGGTAATGCAAGGCAATGCAATCTTGATACGCCAACGCTTCCATGCAAACCCAGGAGCGAGCTCAATCTAATGCCCCCAACACCAACCCAACACCATCAAATACACGGCGAATGCCTTCCACTGCCCTCTCCATCTCCTCCCCATCCAAACGTCCGCTGCAAAACCTCCAATCCCGCTCTCATCCCCCTCGCGGAGTCTTCAGCCCCAGGCGCCACACACTCGTCCACTATATCATCACGGCTCAACCGTCCTCGTCGCCTCGTCTGAATCGCCTGCTCAATGGGCCGTCGCCAGAGTCTGAACCACTGATCTTCACTCATACATGCATATCGTAGTGTTCCCTGTCTGTCGGGTCGACTCAACGACCACTCCACGAATACCGTCTCGTACCACCTCGTTCGCAGCGACACCCACGGCCATGTGAATATCCACAGAAGCGTAAAATAAAACAAAAGAACAATCCATCGGGCAAGGCGCCATCGATTTGTTAGGCAGCGGTTGTATATCTCAACGCGTGCATTCGTCGTGGGAAACGTAATGTTGACTTCCCCACGATATCCCGTCCCCCGCACCAAACTCTCCAGTCTAGACCCCACGAGGGCGAAATCCCAGCCCGTCAGGCGCCGCTCTAGAACAAACACCTTTAGGCCGGCTTTGCTCGCACAGTACCGATAGCACCATTGCGCAACACCAGGCGTGCCCTCCTCTGGCGGTCCGCTGCCTCCGAATCCCGGTGCGCGTGTCATGGTGGCTGTTCCGCGGCGCACTTTGTCAAAATTGTTCACGGCGCGTATGCGTCTCCATGAACGACGAGTTGCCATCTCTTGATACAGCAGGGGCGTGAGTTCAATGTGGATGTCAAAGTCGATTCCATCCTTGCTGGACTTGCGGTCTAGGCCCTGGATGCGGACGTATGGTCTTGGTGGCTCCTTGGCGAGTTCTGAGATGTGCTGCTCGAGAAATTCGGGGTCTGTATCAAGACGCTTGTCGAGATAGTAGACTACTTTGTCGTTGGAGGTTCCCTTGAAGGGGTGCAGACCAAGGGAGGATGAGCTGGTAGGCAACAGGTCAAACGGGTTCGCGTGAGGCCCTTCATTGTCGACCACAGTGTAGCTCGGAGGCGGGTCATCCTCTGAGCGGTCCGTGTAGGGCGTTACATTCTGTTGTTGTCGCTGATCCTCAGGATAATGATGCATCGGCATTTGCGAAGTAGACGTTTGACCACTCGTCACGCTCTCCGAGTCCAAGTGCGGGGGAGTCTGCGACGTCTGCTGCGATGCCATGCTAGACGATGTTCCCACAGCGAAATAGTTGATCGCCCTTGACGGGTTGATGAGGAACGATAAAAAAAGTCGGAGATGTTGATCAAGTCTAGATGTTGATGGAGTGATGAGCACGTGCCCAATCCGACCTCGCCACAGCGGTACACGTAAGTATTGGCTGTGAAGCACTGCTAAAAATGCGCGGTAGAAAATGAGGGGCGAGGAAAAATACAGCAGAGAAGAGGGGGGATACGAGCAAGCGAATGAAACTATCTTATAAGACAAGAGCTAGAGTTGATGTTATGTTGTCAAGTCGTCAAGGCCAACGAATCGGTCTGGGACGAAACAAGATACGTACCCTAGGTTGTCAGTGAAGCAGGTGCTGCCTGAAGTCATGCTTGCCCTGCAGGCATTGAGCGAGCAGGGGTAATGCAATTATTGAAACATTTATATGAATAGGCACATACATATGCTATATACAGTATCAATGTGATAAATTGTATTAAACTATATTTAAGTTAAATATCAGTTCATGCAATCGACGCCGAATTGCGGAGAAGATCTAATCCACTTTCCAGCCCCACTTTGGCATTGACGATGGCTTCATTTGATGACATTAGTTACCACAGCATCATGATGCACTTAGACTCGCGCCACACATATTTTTAGCCATCTCAGCACCAGCCAATGCTCAAAACTCATAATTATAGGCGTACGTCTTCTATAATTTTATTCAGGTCCATGGCTCATACCAAATATACTAGTACTGAATCCCGGAAACCGTTCCTCTCATACATTTAATCCTCCTCTTCTATACGTGGTAGTTTTTCTTTCTCCTCCTATGGATCAACATCCACCAGGCGTCCAGAATCCCACTTCTTCTTCGCCGCCTTGAGGAGAACATCCAGTTCACCACTCATCTCACACATACTGCGGAACGTACCATCCTTGTTGTTGATGAGTTCCCAAGGGTGAGCATACTCCACCACCTGGCCCTTATCCAGAACCAGCACCTTGTCGTAGTCTACAATGGTTGCTAGTCGGTGCGCAATTGTGATCACGGTGCCTGTGAGCTCGCGGATTGTTTCCTGGATCTTTGAGTCGGTGGCGTAGTCGATGGATGCTGTGGCTTCGTCCATGACCAACACTGTAGGAGACTTGAGCATGGCTCGAGCCAGACACAAAAGCTGGCGCTGTCCTTGTGACAGATTAGAGCCGGATGCTGCGACTGGTGATTGAAGGTTCAAGAAAATGTTTTTGTTGGTCTTGGTAGTTGGTGAGTTTGGCGTGCCAGGTGTTTGTGTAGGCGTAGGTGGTGATGTTAGAGGCTCATCTAGACCAATGAGCTGTACTCGTCGAAGCGCCCCAAATATCTGATCATCTGTGTATTGATCGAATGGATCCAAGTTGCTTCGAATCGTGCCGTGGAATAGTGTAGGATCTTGAGGCACAATGGTGATGTTCTCTCGGAGGTCCTGAAGACCAATGCTGCCAATTTCCAGTCCGTCGATGAGAATCTTGCCCTTGTCTGCCTCCAGCGCTCGGAAAATTGCCAGGGCCAGAGAACTCTTGCCTGCACCCGTTCTTCCAACGATGCCAACCTTTTCTTGCGGCTCAATCTTGAGTGTAATGTTCTGCAAGACAGGGCTGAGCTCCTTTCGGTAACTTGTTGTGTAGTCCACAAACTCGACCGATCCCTTTCGAGGCCAGTCTGCTGGGGGTCGGCTGTCCTCAATAACAGCCTCCGCCTCCTGCTCAACATCGAGGTACTCCTTGATACGTTCCATAGAGTTCATGTTTTGCTCGTTGATGGCATAAAGACGTACAAGCCACAGAACACTCTCGGTGAAGCTCAATGCGTAGCTCAGAGAAATACCCGCAGCACCTGCATCTGTTTTACCAAGGTTAAGGATAAGGAACATGCCAGCAAAGAAGGCCACCAGGTCTCCCACAAGATCAGCCCTAAAGGCCAGCCACCTATTGCATGCCCACAGGTAGATGAAGGGTCGACTCTGAGTGTTGATCTTCTCCAAGTTGTCTCGGATGAATCGTCGCTCGTCACCATAAGCTCGAATGGTTGTCATACCACTCAGTGTCTCTCCAAATTGCTGGAACAGAGGACTGCGCTGCACTGCCTCAAGACGCTTCAGGTCACGAGAAGCTCGGAGGTAGAAAGCGGCGATGAGGTAGAACAGAACAGCAATACCGACAGCAGCGTACAAGAATTTGGGTGTGATGTATGCAATCAGGCCAACCGTCATCATAAGAGAAATGCCGCAGCTGATCACTCCAATTGCCACAGGTGCAATTTCTTGATCGACCGCCTCCAGATCTTTACTGAATCGGTTCATCAATTGGCCAAGCGGCGTGACATCAAAGAACTTGAACTTGGCTCGCGTCACAGATGCTATCAACCGATCGTGGATGCCCTTTGACGCCGTCAACGAACCCAGGAATATCCAGAGGTCTCTGAAGAGAGCTGCCAGGGCACCGGCAATTCCAATAGCAGCGAGAACGCTCAGGTAGTACATGGCGTTGACCCCATGCGGGTGGTCTTGCGCAGAAACGAACCCATCGAGGGGCTTCAGATCTTCCACAGAGCCGAGTCGGACAACGTTAGCAAAGCCGACAGCGTTGAATTGTGTAGAAGAGTACATAGCCGGCGTGACCTTTGACTCTGCTGTACCATTGACGTATTGGTTCGCCCATACACGGACCCAGAGGTTGGTGGCCAAGCCAGAAACCTGCTGAGAGATGAAGACGAAGAGAGCAACAATCCAGAACCACCAAGGGCCCATGGCCTGAAGGTAAAGCTTGAGAACGGGCCACTTGACTGACCCAGTGGCCTTGGTCTCTTCCATGGCGTCCTTCTTGGGTTTGTTCTGAGCGTCCTTCTTAGAGCTATCCACGCCATCGAGAGCATCGCCTTGGCCGTTAACAGTGGTCTCGTCATCACCGACGCTTGAGGGAACACGAGAAGGAATGCGCGAGGGGTTGGCTGAGCCGGGATGAGACTTTTGAATCTCCTCACCCAGCTTGCCAGAAGCAATAACCTCAGCTGAAGGACCTTGAATATCAACGCGACCATTCTCAAGCAGAACCACATAATCCGAAGCAGGAACACAGAGGGTCGTGTTGTGTGTGACAAGAACACAAGTACGGTTTCTCATGAGGGGTCCACGAATGCAGTTGCTAAAGATCCATTGCGCGGTGTGCGAGTCAACCGCGCTGAGACAGTCGTCAAGTAGTAGATGGGCAGAGTTGGAGTAGAGGGCACGAGCAAGAGAAATGCGTTGCTTCTGTCCACCAGAAAGTGTGATACCCTTCTCTCCGACCAGTGTTTCGTCGCCGTGGTCGAGAATCTGGAGATCGCGTTCAAGCGCACAAGCCACAATGACATTGCGGTACCGTTGCTCGTCAAACGGCGCAGAGAATAGAATGTTTTCGCGGACGTTTGCATTGACCAACCAAGCGGATTGTGCGACGTAGGCGATCGTGTTGGCGAGACCAGTCTCAGGGTCGGGATGAACATCTTCTCGGCTGCGGCCACCAGGACAGTAAACGCCTCCTTCTAGCAAAGTCATTTCACCAAGAAGACCCATCAGCATGGAGGTCTTTCCAGAACCTGTAGGGCCTGCGATGATGTTTAGTTTGCCGATCTTGAAATCAATGTCCAGGTCCATGAGTCGGAAAGCACGGGCACTATCCTCAGCGACAGTGTCTTTGCTACCCCACGTAAGAGTAGCGTTGCTGAAACCAATTCGCCTGACACCCTCGTCATCCACATTATCCAAGCCAAGCTGAATGTACTTGTCGGTCTCCTCCTCCCGAAGGAAATCCTCCACACGATCGATGGATACCTTGGTTTCCTGGACGTGGGCGAACATGTCACCAAACTGGTCCAGAGGGACACGGAGGAGCATGAAGAGCGACATGGCTGTAAATGCAACGGATGGCTTCAGGGGCCTTTGCTCGACGACCGTGTAAACAAGGAACGAGAAGAAGGTGATGAGAACGGGCACGGAGTTCCAAATAGCTACAGCCAGTGCCCAGACCATGAACCTCGAACGCAAAGCCTTGAGTTCCAGTTGGCGCTTCTCGTCAATGATACGCCCAAAGCGTTGTTCCCAGGCAAAGTACTTGATGATGCGAATGTTTTGCAAGACTTCATTGGTAACGTTAGTACGCTTGTCGGTTGCTGCAAGAATCCTCTTCGAAGTGATGGTGAAGCCCCGAGCAAGACCGTAGTTGACAGGCAGGAGAAGGACCATGACGATGATGCCAGGGATAGCACTAAGACCCATGACCTGCCAGAGCAGTACAACAGCAATGACCAGCTGTGTAGGGGCGGAAGCACACAGAAAGTGCAGGTACGCAGTGACTTCGGAAATCTTGAAACTGTCGATAGACATGAGGTTGATGATGGTACCCAGGTTGGCCTGCTCGTCGGCAGAATCGTCTTTCTTATCGTCCTTGATACTCTCGTTGGCAGATTCGGCATCGCTGGGAGAAGCCTTCTTATCGTCCTTCTTCATACTCAGGGCTCGCTTAATCTTTCCAACAAAACCGTTCTGTGTCTCGTCTTCCTTGGGGGGGCTGACTTTGTCATCAAGCAGCACCTTGTCCTTGCCTGTTGAAGCCTTGCGACGAAGGGCTTTGGCATAGATGTCGCCGATAATAAGAGCTCGGACGCGGATGCAGATCTTTCGACCAATCCAGAGAGCTTGGTTATCGGCGTATGAACGTATTAAATCGACTACGGGAAGGCCAATGACATAGAGCCAGATGACATTGATCGGCAGGTTTGTACCCGATTTTGTATTATTGCGTTGCCAGAATTCGATTGTCTTATCCATTCCTGCATTGTAGTCTTCCACGAATTCGAGGATTACCTTCAAAAGAAGGGTTGGCGCAAACGTAAAGAGGCCAGCGAGGACCGCGAGGGCGCATTGAATCAGCAGGTCCCGCTTAAAGTACTTGAGCAGATGCACCGCGAGAGAACCAGTTCGCTTCATCTGACGGTAATCAGCAATAACAGCAGCGGCCTTGTCCTTGGGCAGCAAGTTCCAGACATGCTCCATTTCCATCGGAGCCTTCCAGCCCTTGTAGACAATCGCATCAACCCAGCCAAACACAGCCAGAGAAAACAGACTGGCCAAGGGCTCACGCGAGGGCTCAATTCCGTCCTCCCACTCCAAGCGAACTGTTTTGTTCCCCTTTCTAGTGGTCATTGCCATGACGAAAAGGAGTGTGATAAGTGCAAACTCCACAATCATCGTGATCTTGTCGGTTGAGCTAATGTCATCTTGGAGGAAGGCGGATCGGAAGAGGAAGACTGAAAGAACCCAGTTGAAGCCGTAGAGAAAAGCCGTATGGTTCCAGAGATGAGGACCACGCCATTTCAGAGCACCGAGCAGCAGACGCAGAGTCGAGAGGACAAAAACATAGATCCAAATGAGTAAACCGGTGATAGCTGCAGAGCGGCTGTGACGCCCCTTGCTGCCTTCAGTTAGCTGGATAATATTGACGGCAACGAGACCAGCGATGGCAAGTTCCTCCACAACCTGCGAAACCAATTGTCCAGTAGGTGTGTCGGCTTGGACTATAGAACCACGAGTGGTGGTCTTGACAAGGGCCAATCGACCGCCATTGATCTCAAGCCCATCATCGTCATCAGAATCGTCAACCTGCACGGGAGGAAGATCGGTATGGCTGTGGCGTCGGTCCTCGCTTGCAAGCTGTTGATACCTAGCTTTGGACTTGGACCAGGAGCTTAGAAGGCGGGAAATGCTTGTCCAGGCCAAAAGCGCAACGGAAAGGAACAGGGCGATCAGAGGGAACAGAATCTGCAGGTAGCTAGAGCACAAGAAAAACGGTCAGCCAGCTTTTCAGCGCAGGGGTCAAGACAAGGGAGCACAAACTCTACTCGGAAGCAGACGCTGAAGTCGTCAATCTCCCATATGGCTCCATTGCACTGCGCAAACCCCATGGCTACAGAGATATTGCTCAGGTCGAGCTCACTGGTTTTGGGGACTGCCGCAGAAGCGGAAAGCAAGTAATTCGAGATGTCGCGACAATGAATTGAGGGGATTGTATGCGTCAAAAGAGTTCTCAAACGGGTTCGGGCAGGTCAAGACCCAAGGTGGGTTGCACGTGTGCGTCGGACCGGTAGCGGTGGCTGCGGCGCCGGAGGTCTTGAGGCAGTCAAGGTATTGTGCAGTCTTGTCGGAGCTTTGTCGCAATGATCCCGGTCAAGCGTCACTTGCAAGCACCATTGATAGAGCGTGCGTTGCGTGGCGTGACGTGACGTGAGCGATTGCAGAACCCGGATGGTCGATAAGATTGATATCTCAAGACCGTAATTGCGCTTCTTTGCGATGGCAATTTCTGAGTCGATCAGCACTCAATCGAACTGCAAGACGATGCCGGGGTCGCAGATTGTCGTGTTGATCATCGATCAGATGCCGTCCGAGTTTGTATGCGAACTCTGGACACTCTCCGACGAATGACGTCTTAGTAGAGAGCGTGAAAGGACCAAAAAGAATACTCTGCAGAAACTAAAATGAAAGAATATCGTTACCGATGTCAAACAAAGTATTAGATGAAGAATGCAGTCTAAACAAAAAGTTCTGACCGTGACTTGCAGGAACTAAGTAAAGAGGAGGAAGAGACGGAGAGTGCGGCGGCCGTTGAAGAGAAGAACCAAACGAACCGACCGAACGGGGAAGACTAGGTCAGGCAGGCCCAAACAACACAAGTTCCGAGATACGTTATGGGTTCACACGCACGCAAGACAAGACTTTACTCTTGTTGGATGCACCGGGGGGAGAGGAAAGTGGAGGGCATGTGTCGGTGTCCAGGGAGTGAGATGCGAGCTATGAAGCTTTAGTGGGGCAGAGATGGCCTAGGCTAGGTACAGTTCAGTAGGTGAGGTAACGATAGATGCGATGCGATCCATACAGATGATGAATGCAATGCTGCCCTGCTCTGTAACTTTACGAAAGCCTCGAGTTTAGTTTACTTTAGCTGGCGTCGGGTTATTCCTTGCTATTTCTTTGCTCAGAATTAGCTTTCGAGAAAACTCTACGTAGCCTCAATGATCCTTTGGACCCATTCACCTACCCACTACAAATTTCTCGCAAGTCGTCATGACAAACATTGGCAATTAATGATGCGAGCAATCTGTGTTACCCCAGTTCCATACTGTATGATGGGGCTGCGGGGACAATTCCCTCGTCTACCCCGTTTCAACCAGGTGTCAGATTCCTCAATTCAACACAATCAATTGAATGCTATAAATGTTTTCATGTCCAAATGCTACTGATTGATAGCGAATAATCCTTGTAAAGGGTCACAAGGATATCATCGTCAAGCCAAAACGCAGACATGTCTGGACAAGGTATTTTTAACCACACAGACCCAGTTAGCGTTCAAACTTGAAGATACCTAGCCGACCGCTACAAAAGGCCCTTTGCATCAGGTAACTGGCTCCGACAGCCTTACCTATCTAACAGTACCAGTCATGAGATATGAGACATTGGCCCGGAATTAATACCGGCAGGCTGTAAAATGATGGAATGACTCGAACAAAGGGCCAAGTTATAGGGCCAAGTAGTGGTAAACATCATGAGTTGACGCGTAGGAACGTGCAGCATATATGAATCAGTGAAATGCCAGTAGTCTTGACTAATTTCCACGCACGTACCTATATTCGGTAGACACGGTGATAATTGGGATCGCGATCGTTGTCAATTGAATTGAAGGTGCCCGATTAATACCTAATTGATTACAGAGTACATTGACTGCTATCAAATATTTGACCATCCTCTAACTGTATACTGGCGGGTTGGAGTGCCATTCAAACACTCATGATTGTTCCTTTTCATCCACCCAAATGAATTGTATCTGCAGATAATGATCATCACAAGGTCAACATCATTATCCTTCTTTTGATCAACAATATCCCTTGCATCCTATCATATCGTGCAATTCACGATAAACGTTCCTGTCAACCATCACCACAAACTACCCTAGAAACAACATCTCCACAACAACACCACATGAGCTAAAGTATTGCATCCTATTTGAACAAGGATCATGTCTTCAACAGCTTACATGCCGCCCTGCGGTCTGAGCGCACCCATCACAATTGTGTCCGTAGCTCTATGATATGCAGGAAATACGCCTCATCCAATCGCTTATAACTTTGTTTCTTACCTGTCAACCATCCAGGACGCCATTGAAGCTCTACCGTGCTATCATCACAGTCTTTACAACAATGACATTGTCGAGCAACACAACCTTCAAACGTACTGTACTACAAGACATGTGTCGTGCATTCAGCCTCAACACATGCAAACCGTCGGTTGATCACAATCCCCTCTTTCGTGATTCGCTATCCCTCACCGCCGGCTACACTCGTTCCTTATCGTTACTCCAGGTCCCTGGAAAACGGCTCCCCCACGTTCTAATGCCGTGTAGCGGTTGCATTCAACGTCTCTGGCCAATCGAAGTCTGATGACCTTGCAGTTGAACTGGGTGTGTTCCTGTTGGACCGTGACGAGAGGGCCTCACTTCTACAGGACCGGTGAGACCTGCAGTGCTGTGAGACAAACCGTGAACTGGACGGATATAAGTACCTTAGTGTTTACTTGGATGTGTACCCATGTAACCTTGTAGGGTTACAGTCATCTCTTTATTCATTCCTGTTTAGACTACCCTGCAGTTACAGTCAAGCGAAATCGGACGTTGCACAGTTGGCATTAAATATATGTCATTCATAGATCGTTCTTGAGTTACAACGGAGCTCATCCGTACCACACGTGGCTTTCAGACATGGCGTCCCTCTCCAACCAACCCGTCATGACAGCTCTTGAGCTATTTTTGTTAATATTGACACGGCAGCCTTTAATGACTGTCCCAATTTCCCTTCCCAGCCAAGATGACATCACTACCCCGACTCCTCCGGCTTGTTGAGCAAAAAGGAAACAAAAACATGTTAACTATTTTATCTTTTCTTCCTCTTTACTGTTGATACACAAACGCCCGACTTGGCGGGCCACAACGAAAGGCTGAATCAATCGTGCCTCAGTCGTCAAGGCTGATTAGCCCATAATCATGCCCTTCATACCGGCCATGTCACCCTCCTTGGCGGCAATTTCGAAGTAACCGTAGATGATACTGCACCAGTTAGTATTGCGATTGAGATTTCAAGGCGAGTTTCAACTTACGTGACAGCAAGGAGAGTACCGGTACCGGAACCAAGGGCGCCCAAAAGGTCACTGGTGACGGAGAGCGCACCAATGCAGGCACCGCCAAAGGCAGCGGCAGTGGGAATGATGCGCTTGAGCTCCTTGTACATGGACTGATCACGGTGACCGGCCATGACGAGACCCTGATCCTTGAGCTGCTTGGCGACATCACGAGGGCTGGAGCCAGAGACCTCAATCCAGGTCTTGGAGAAGAGAGCGCAAGCACCGAGCATGTAGACGATGTAGGCGCTCATGTGGATAGGGTCGAGAAGAGCCTCCTTCATGTTCTGGGGGGGAGACATGTAGTAGACGAGACCAGAGGTAGCGTGGAGCTGAGAAGAACCATCCTTGGCCTCCCAGACACCGAAGAGACGGACAAGGAGGTTCTCGGAGAAGCGGGAGTAGAGCATCTGGCTGATAAGGAAGACGTTGGAAGAAAGAGCGGACTGCAGCATGATGGGCATGTTGGAGGTGTAGAACAGGCGGACAGGGTAAGATCCACGAGCACCACGCTGGCGAGAAGACTTGACGGGGATCTCGACGCGGAAACCCTGGAGGTAGATGACAGCGGCGAAGACGGCAATGGTGGCAAGGAGGTTCATGATGTTGGGGAGGTTCTGGCGGTAGAAAGCCTCCTGGAGAGCTCGCTGCTTGTTGGGCCAGGTCATGAGGAGGTGGAAGAGGGCAATGACAGCACCCTCAAACTCGGGACCACGGCCAGTGTTGATGGTGGTGGGAGAGAAAGCCTTCCACATGATGGACTCGCAGATGTTGGTGGCAATGAACAGAGAGATGCCGCTGCCAAGACCGTAGCCCTTCTGGAGGAGCTCGTCGAGGAGGATGACAATCATACCGGCGACGACAAGCTGGAGAATCAGGAGGAAGACAATACCAGCGCCGAGGTCGGAGGGAGGTCCATAGAGACCGGAGAAGACGTAGACAGTAGCAGTACCGGCGGAGAGGATGAAGGCCAGAAGCTTCTGGGCGGTCTGGTAGAGCTCGCGGTCGGACTTGAGGTCAAGGTTGACGTCGATCATGTGGGTGCCAGCAAGGAGCTGGAAAACCATGCCAGAGGAGATGATGGGGGTGATGCCCAATTCCATCAGCGTACCACGGTTACTCGCGATGACCATTCGCAGCCAGTATAGAGGATCCGAGTTGTCGGAGGAGACGATACCGTAGAGAGGCATCTGGCTCATGACCAGGAAGATGAGGAGGGTGAGGGCCGTCCACATGAGCTTCTGGTTGAAGGGGATCTTGGTCTCCGGCTGCTGAACCTCAGGGAGGAACGGCACGAACGGTTTGACCAGATCGAGGAATCGTACTATCGAGCGCGGCCACTGTTAGCTTCTGTCTGATGCTCGCGATGCCAATTGGCAATTGCGCGCCATCCTGTGATGTCGCGCGAGCTCAAAGTTTGAGCTTCAGCTCCAGACGAGGAGAACAACTTACGGGAACTCATGGTGGGCAACGATACTAAAGGGACAGAACAAGAATTGGACTATTCATCCAATGAGGGGAAGAAAGAAGGAAAGAAAAGGAAGATGCTGAGCTTGAAGAGCCCAGGCGGTTCGAAGGGTCGATGGGAGAATAATTAAAGGAGAGCTGGGGGGGGCGGAGGTTGGCGATCTGGCTTCAATGAGCCCAAATTGTAGATGTGTCCAATATTGGGAGTGGAGTGGCACGTGACCGACCCCAGCCAGGGGCGACTCGAGGTGGGAGCTCCAGCTAAGGTTCCATTCCCTGAGCTTCTAGGCAAGCTAGCAGTGAACAAAGGGGTTTCAGCCACTGAGACCAATTGAAGCTAAGCTCTGAACCCCGCCGTAATTTTTCCGTCAAATGACTCCGCTTTTCCTGTTCTGGAACATTTGAGGATTTGACTCAATATTTAATACTGGAACAAAACGACAGGGCAGATATCGGGTATCAATATTTATGGCTTTCTCTTGTTAGATGCTTCGTCGCCTGAGTCCTCTCATCAGGCGAAATGTCACTACAATGTCTAGAAAACCTCCAGCAGAACCCCTGGTGGTTGTGCTAGGATCAACGGGCACGGGCAAGTCAGATGTAAGTGTTATGCTACATGAAGAATGGCTCTGACGAATGGCTCTGACGAATTTAGTTGGCTGTTGAACTTGCAACTCGTTTGAACGGTGAAATTATCAATGCCGATGCTATGCAGTTGTACAATGGACTACCAATCATAACTAACAAAATCACCACTGAAGAACAACGTGGTATTCCTCATCATCTTCTTGGACATATTTCTTTGGATGAGCAACCCTGGGATGTTGATGATTTCAAGAGGGAGGCGACTCGAACAATACGAGAGATTCGTGGTCGAGGACGATTGCCCATCCTCGTCGGTGGTTCACAGTATTACGTTGACCCTATACTCTTCAAAGAGGTTATTCTGGATGACATAGACTTGGATATGTCCAAGTCGTTCCCAATTCTGCAAGAGTCAGGTGAAGTTATGCTCCATGAGCTACGAAAGGTTGACCCTGTCATGGCCGATCGATGGCACCCCAAGGATCGTCGCAAGATTCAGCGATCCCTGGAGATTTACCTACGGAGCGGCAAAAGAGCATCCGAATACTATGCTGAGCAACAGGCTCGAAAAGAAGCGGCACAGCAAGACGCCAACAAGCAGCCCTGGGAGAATCTGCTATTCTGGGTCTACTCGGAACGAGATGTCCTGCGAGATCGCCTAGATAAGCGAGTTGATAAGATGCAGACGAGTGGGCTCATGGATGAAGTCCGAGAACTTTACGAATTTAAGCATAACAAGGAAGCAGAAGGCCAACGTCTCGACATGACAAAGGGGATATGGCAGTCAATTGGATATAAGCAATTCGAGCCATACCTGTCTGCTGTTGACGAGGGGCGAGAGGCTGCAGAGCTCGAGAAATTGAAGAGCGCAGGACTTGAAGAAATGAAGTCGGCAACGAGACGATACGCCGTCTATCAGACTCGCTGGATCCGACTGAAGCAGATCCCGCGAATACGCGAGATTGGCCCAGAAGCTATGAACAACATGTATCTCCTGGACAGTACGGATGTCTCTGCGTATGGACAGAATGTTGTTGAGCCGGCTGTGAAGTTGACAGAGCAGTTCCTCAAAGGCGAGGACCGTCCAGCACCGACTGAGATTTCGTCACTTGCTAAAGAGGTTCTCACACAAGTGGGCAATCCACCACCGAAAGCAACACCATGCAAACGTACATGCGAAGTCTGCCATACGGTATTAATGACGGAGGAAGCGTGGAAGCAGCATCTAAAAAGCTCAACTCATCGACGTGTTGTTCGCAAGAAAGCTAGAACGTCTTTGGTACCAGTGGAAAAAGTGCCCGAGGACAATGAAGAAAACTCTGGGCCAGAGCTGGGATCCATGTTTTCAGAGTGATCAATACAAACAGTCAAACCTACCATGCCACGATCCGAGTCCGTTCCGTACCAGTATTTGACAATCACGTCACTCACGACCATGATATGAGAACTATTGTTACGCGTAAAGCTGCTGAAGGTCATCGCTCTTGAAACAATATACCGACACTAGATGCCGTCATCGGATCGCCTCGGATGCTAGCCGTTTGCCGTCTAAACGAATAATAGAGACATCATTCGATGCTCAATCAGGTCCCTTTGACCTGCCGTGTGAATCATCAAGTCTGACTTACAAATCGAGGTGACCCTGAGTGACCCTGAAGTCCTTACCGGAGTCCGAAGAAGTTAAGAGTAGACAACTGCCGTTGAGCCTTTTCAGGTCTACTGTAATTATGATGAGTTGGCATTGGATTCAGCATACCGAGACGATCTATGATGTTTTGCTTGATCAAGGATCATGCCAGTTTGCATAATGATCAGCTGGCATAGGATAGAAGGACGATAATAACCCGCTCAGCCGAACCAGGCACAAGACCTTCAATACGGTAGATCATGATAGAAGTCAGTGTTGATGAATCGCTACTCTTCAGAGCCTGATAGGTTCACCGGACACTCGGTGATATCATGCCCGTGGGGTATCATAGACAAGGATACGAAAACCATATGGGGCCGGGCTGTTGCCATAACCCGACGAGTGAGAGCAACACTGGGAGCCATGGAAAGACTGCGGAGAAGGGCTTATAGGTCTGAACTGAGCGTTTGGGTCTGAGAGGCTAGGTGGTGTACCTGGTTTAAGTGGCTTGACCTTCCGGAGCTTCCGAAGTTTGCGAAAATATCGATCAAGAGTTTTAGACGGTCGTGGATATAAAGGTCTGACGTAGAGTGCTAAACTACAGACCCTTTGGGGTAGCATCGGATCAAGGTCTTAAGTATTCAATGTCCGTCAGTCTGCATACGGTATCATACTGATACAGATTGAGTCATCGGGCAGGGCTGGCGCTTTGGTCCGTTGTTGCGGCGGACTTGGATGATAAAAGTCCGCCGCTAACTAGTAGTATCCAGCGAGACGGGCTCGAGTTCGGGTCCAGGGGGTCCTCATTGGCCAGTTTCAGCTAGAAGATTCGATTTTAGCATATCGACCATGCGAAACTCAAAGGAATGCATCAGCGATTTTCCTGTCAGGCAGCTTTATATCAACCTTGCCCTGTATCTTTGAGGCCAGGTCTATGTCTATTTGCGGTATGGAGAATCAAGGCAACAGAATATCTGCCTAAACCGATACAGCCCTAAGAACAAAGGGGTATTTTATTTATATTCATTCCTCTACGTCTGTCGACCGATGTGATTGAATAGACGGAATACGCGGATTCCGGTATGCGCGTTTAATTATTCAATCCTTTCAGACCACCTTTTATGCAGAGGCACTGGACATAGCACAATCTTCAACAACCGCTGAACCGTCCGACAATACCTGAAAGAAAACATAAGCCCCTGGGCTACCTCCCACAAGACAAGCAGAGCACATCAGCCAGCCATAACCGGCTCTACATTATACCGGTAGACTCGGCATCTTACGGTATCGTCAGCTGCCCTGCTTATCGTTCTTTGCACGAGGTAGTTTTAGAGTCTGATCGATCATATCCATTTCACATCATCATTCTGGTTCTTTTCCTCCTCTTCCAGTCCTGACAGATCCTTTGTTCCATTTGCGTTTCTGTTCTGCTGCCCCTCCCCCTCACTCACCTGACCCCAGTGAAACGTACGGAAACGGCCTCTGAAGAACCCCAGCTGTACTGTACGTACTGTACGGTCTCAAGGTGGAGCTCACGCTGGCGTCATAGGATATTTTACTCAACCTTCAACTCTCAACGACGAGACTCTATGACTGTTATGTGAGGCTCTGCTCAATTCTGCGGTCATGTCAAACAATATTACTCACGGCCCGGGCTCTGTATCGCACAAGAACCCTCGTGTCTTGGCCTGCGTCTTGTGTCAGCATCGCAAGATCAAATGCGACCGTAACACGCCCTGCTCAAACTGTATCAAGGTGAGCATCTTTAGCCGCAATTTCTTATCGTTCAGTTATTCATGCGACTTTATAGGCAAATGTTACCTGCACCCCAAGCACTCCGGCTCCCGCAAGGAAGCGCCGAAGACCCAATCAGGACCTCCAGGAAAGACTTGCACGATGTGAGCAGTTGCTAAAACAATATGCCGATGGTTCTGTGCCATCTCCTTCTGCTGTTGGCCATTCGCCTGCTCCAAATGGGACCGCACAAGACACGTATCCTGCGACACCTACCAACATCGATGGTCAGTCCAAGTGGAAACCAACCGGAAAGATGGTCAAGGAAGAGGGTGGAGTGCGATTCATGGACAGTTATCTCTGGGCTAATATCCACGATGAGGTGAGTCTACTGACTTGACCTGCTAACATGCACTAATACCGTTCAAGCTCCAAGCGATGAGAGAAATTGTCGACACCGATGATCCAGAAGAGGCCAGTGTAATGGGCTCTGAAGATTTGAGCCCGGATTACAATATCGATCTCCTGATACCAGCCGATACAGCTACCAACTCATGCGAGGAACTCCAGCCTGAGCCTGTTCACATCTTTAGGCTCTGGCAGCTATTTGTCGATCGCGTCAATCCTCTGACCAAGATCATCCATGTTCCATCCGTCCAACCATTTGCCCTGGAGATGGCTACCGATATCAACAAGATCCCACTCAACTACCAGGCTCTCCTATTCGCCATCTTCACCATGGCCACAGTATCCCTCACCGAGGCCGAATGTCTGCAGATGCTGGGAACATCTCGGGATGAAGCTCTTCGACGGTATACTATTGGAACTAAAGTGGCACTTACAAAGTTTAACTTTCTCAAAAATTACGACATGGTGGCTCTGCAGGCATTGCTGCTATACTTGGTAAGACAACAATACCCCTGTGTAACTCTCGCTGACGATCCCAGCTATCTCTCCAGAACCGATATGATCGACATGCGGCCTGGATTCTCAGTGGAATGGTCGTGCGAATCGCGCAAAAGATGGGCTACCACCGTGACGGCGACTACCTGGGACTGAACGCCTTTGAGACTGAGATGCGACGACGTATGTGGTGGCAGGTCATCCTCCAAGATGCCAAGAACGCTCTAGTTTCTGGCTTGAGCCACTCGCTTCTCCCAAGCAGCTGGGACACCAAGATGCCACAAAACGTAAACGATGCCGACCTTTTCCCAGGATCAATCGAACCCGTCCTACCCCGCGAGGGTCCAACAGAGATGGCTTTCTGTCTAATCGGCTACCAGATCGCCAAATTCCTCGTCAACGCCGAGTCACTCCACGGAACACCCGGATTGGAAGCTGCCGTCATGGGACACGACTTTGAGGGTCAAGATCCTGCCATTCTGCCGAGCATCCAACAGTACCGAGAGTTGGTGGACAATTTGGAGCAGAACTTGCTCGAGGTTGAAGCCCGCTACATCGATCCGACCGCTGGCAACGTACACATCGCCGCACTCAGCGTTCGTCCCATGATCTGCAGCAAGATGAGGGAGATACTGGTCCCCATGAAGGAGCAACCAGAATGGGGGACAGAAATTCTCGACAAGAAGGATAACCTCTTCAAGATTGTGCTGATGAACAATGAGCACAGCACCGATGCTTATGGCGTGATGGACCAGACCGGCTTCCTCTGGTTCCTCAAGTTTCATTTCCAGATTGACATCTTTACAGTCATGACCAAGCAGCTCTGCCAGCGACCGACTGGCTCCCTTGCCGACCGCGCCTGGAACATGGTTCAGAAGATCTACCACTACCATACCGAACTCCTCGACATTTCCCAAAAGACATACTACATCCAAGCCCAAACAGTTCTGAAAGCTTGGAAGAACCGAGAACAAGCCTTCAGGGCAGCTGGCCAGCCCCTCGAGACACCAAACTTTATCTACCGCCTACGAGACGTCGTCAAGACCGAGAACAGAACCTCAGAACCTTCACCACAGCAACCTGTAGCCCATCCTCCGCAAAACTCACAACAAATGACCGATCTTGATCCATTTTTGGGTAATTATCTGGATGTCTCGACGTTGAATTGGGATTTATGGGGGAACATGAACCAACCGCCACAGCAGCAGCAGAGTCAGATGCCTGTTTCGTTATTTGGCAATTTCCCGATGGGCAATATGGGTTAGGGTTATGAGCTTGTACTTATGAAAAGTTGGGCTGGTATGATAATGAGCTGGGAATCTCCAAGGAGTAGGGTGCATGTTGGATTTATAGAGCGGCGTTGGTAAGGATGGATATCACCAGGGAGCAATTGTACAGTATATTCTTTTACAGTCACAAGTTATGAACCATAACGATAGGGTCTTGTTCTTGTTAAAATGCCTGGTTGACCATTGTTGTTCCCCTCACAGGCAGTCTTAATTCGCCTACCCATCATTGCAGCCTCCATATCTCCTCACCACACATTCCTCAGCTCTGAGCATGAGCATGACGCTCACGAGGCAATTCAAAAACCGGATAAATATGCCCCGCGCCATTGCTCCCATGTACAAGAGGATAGTTTAAAGCACCGCCAGGCATGGCATCCAGTTCGATATCAGAGTCGACATCGGGGTCGTCGTGCTCACGGCCGAGGGTACCAGTAGGTGATTTGGGACGAGAGCGCCAGTAGCAGAAGTGAACTGCTGCGAGGAAGATGACAACGACGGCGGTGCAGCTGATGGCGATGGCGATGATGACGCTTCTGTCGCTCATGCGGCGGTGGATGGTGGTCATTATTGCGGTGACTGAGATGTTAGTTGTGATGCGAGATAGGGGGATGACTTACCAAGATGACCTGACGCTGTTAGCAAGCGCTGAGAAGATTCTTGACTGCTACTGAGGATGAAATGGGAATATTCACTAAGTGATGGATGCGAGCTGGAAGTATGGAGGAGATGAGGTATTGATACACACACTGTTGAGCAAACAATGAACGAATCGATGCATAGGGGAATGTGTTTTTCTATTCATGTATAGCAAACGACAAGTGATGAAGAATACTTGCCCATGTAAACAAGGCCATGTAACCGTTTGAACTTGGTTAATGATGCCCGAGTCTGCAGACGTGCCATTCCTAGATGACTGACACTGATAGCCACGTTCACTTATAAACATTCCCAATAACGAACAACAGCCTTAATACGTCTTATTTACCTACCTGAATATGAACCAGTACACTCATCCAACTTACCTAAACCTGTTCCGCAGCCGGCCCATTCCCACCCGCCACATTGGATCTCGCCGCTCTTTTAGCACGCTCCCGAGCCTCTTTTCCCTGCTCCTTCTTTTGCTGCCGATGGGCCAGATACTGCAAACAACAGCACGGAACAATGAACAGCAGAAACAAGACCGCCATGCCGACTGTCAGGCCAATGATGGCTATCCTGTCAGAGTGGCTGGGTTTGTCGTGAGAGTGCTGCGTCGAGGCATCGAGTGTTGCAGTGGGGGAGGCGATGGTGGTGAAAGTACTGGGGGAAGCCATTTTGATTGCGATGGATAGGAACATACCTGCTGGTGAGAATTTGATCTTTCTGGGCTTGGCAGATGGATTGGTTACTGAGGACGGGGTTATATAGATGAGCTATCAACGTGAGTGAGCAGACAGCAGTGAACGTGCAAGCCTTAGTTCTAAGAACAAGACATTGTTATGATACTAGCCACGGAACGCTTACTCTGTTCATACCGTGACGCCAGCTTTTATTTCTTTGTTCTGGTGCGGTTGAACATCTTTCAGCGGTGAACTGGACTAGTATGATGAAGACGAGAAGCATGCTTCTTGAAGAATCGTGCTTCTCGAGGAATGACTATCAGCTAATATCGAACGGCGAGTCTATGCAGTTCAGCTACACATAAAATCAAGCTCCCATGCCACGGCTGCAGTGCATGTCTACACCTTGAAGCAAGGCATTGATTGGAGGGTCGAAATTCAGACTGATGCCATACATCATTGTTCAGGGTCCAGGAGTATGCTCCGGCCTGACCAATCGACCTTCGCCTCACGCGATGAGCACCTTGAGTCTTCAACCGCAGTCACTGTAGACAAGCAGTCATGATCATGAGCACTAGTTGAGCTTGTCTTGAAGCATCCATACATATCACAAGCACACAGCATCAGAATGTAGATCTCAAAAATGAAACGACACCTAGACGGGAAAACTAGGTGTCGAGATTAACGACGGATCCAATTTCCCAATATTCTTCTAAGAACTGTTCTCGAGTCCAAAGACCCTGCCTACAATGCTGTCCACTCTCTACACTAGACAGCGTGCGGCGAACGTTCTTGTCTATCTGAAGAAGAAAGGAATTTCGAAGCACGACCAAAAAAATTCGCGATAACAAAACTCGAGATTCCGCTTAGTCATTCAAACTCTGCACGTGAGAGTGGGTCACGTGTGTCCCGAGATGAGGAATTGACATCATCCTATTGGCTGATTGGACCGAGAAGCCGAAGCCCCGTTCCGATATCTCGAGAATAGGAAGCCATCATCATCGATGCCCAGATACGAATCTCGCCCTTGAAGCACCGACGCTGACGATATCGTTGACCGGACCTTGGCTGAACCCCTCCTCTTCGAAATCGACAGATACTCATAATCCGCCACGATGCTCGCTCAACGTGTTGGCGTCGCCGCTCTTCGTCAAGGTACTTTCGCAAACCGATCTCGACATTCCGATATCTAACAGCTCTACAGGCGCGACCAAGCCCTTCTTCGCCCAGAACATTTCCAAGGCTGCTCTCGCTGCCGGAATCTCTACCTCTTCCCCCCTACGGTATGTTGTCACCATCAATTGAGCTTCATACAGCTGACATCCGCAGTGCTATCGGTTCTACCAAGGTCTCCCAAGAAGACGGCCACCAGATCCTCGTCAACCAGCGCCTCAACCGTCCCGTCGCTCCCCATCTGGCCATCTACAAGATCGAGCAGACATGGTTCGGTAGCTCCGCCTGGAACCGAATCACCGGCTGCACCCTCTCCGCGACCATATACGGTTTCTCCCTCGCCTACCTCGCCGCTCCTCTCGTCGGACTTCACCTCGAGAGCGCAAGCATCGCCAGCTTCGCCGCCGGTCTGCCACTCGCCATCAAGGGCGGCATCAAGTTCACGCTCGGCTTCCCCTTCGTCTACCACGCCATCAGCGGCTTCAAGCACCTCCTGTACGACGCTGGCAAGGGTTTCGCCAAGACGACTATTATCCAGGCCGACAAGTACATCTGGGCTGCCAGTTTCCTCGGCGCCATTGGCCTGGTTGCTTTCCTGTAAAACACCAAAATCGAACAGATGGGAGGATATAGATGGTATGGTTCGCAGCGGATGATACAATGCATAAGGGGAGTACGGCAAGGATGAGAAACTCGTGTACGAGTATTAGCCTGAGGGCATTCCTGACTTTGAGCAAAGAATTTTATTATCTGTACCAGGCGCCTTTAAATGCTTGGGCCTGTTCTAACCAATACCTCGTGAGGTATCGCAACCAAACGCCATTCGCCTGTCATGAATGTTACATGCCAATCTCTAATCCAAGAATCGAGCATCCAGGATTGTCCTGATCAATCTCCGATTACCGGAAGAGGCAATCTTTTCCCCGATGATGGGCCCGACAAAGTCCCTCAGCTCGGATATCTCTGTCTCAACGTTTGCTGTACCATTGACTCCATTTGCGTCTGATTCGACGTGATCCGCCAGCGAAGCCACAGCTTGTACTATGCCCTGGACCAGCATCTCGTAGTCCATTGTACCCTCTGACTTTTCCTTCAGAGGCTGTAGGATCCCCGAGTCAAAGGTCTGCAAGTTACGTAGCACCAGCACGCGGATCGCCTCTGGACCTCCTGCTTCCAACAGGCCGTGGATGGCACCGTAGAGGACCGCAGGGGGTTTGGTAGGGTCGAGAAAGTATTTGAGGCATGTCCTCGTCAACTTGGGCCGTAGGAGTGTGTTGGAAGCCGAGTATTTGCGCGCAATCCGTCCAACCAGAGATGCAGCCAGCTGTCGAAGATCATACTGCTCCTTGAGAGCATCTGTCCCCTCATCAGTGCCCAGTTTCCTAGCCATCAGACAGGTGAGAGCGGGCGCTGAAAGGGGGCTGGCGTAGGGATCCAGGAAAAGGCTCTTGTTCTCGATGAGAGCATTCGTCAACTCCATCATCTGCTTAAGGGTGAAGGTGTCATCGAGATGGTGTGTTACCCGGTCCATGATGAAGGTGATGAAGTATGGGATGAGCTGGTGCAGACCAGGGTCGTCTCTCACGGAACCGAGAGCGGCCTGCCGTAGGCGTACCACCTCTTCGTCAGGATTGTCGTCGAGAACAGCAGCCTGGATCTTGTCAAAGTAGAGTATGAGCTCCTTGCTCACAATGTGCTTAACAGATGGTTTCATGGAGACATTGTCATTGCCTGCCAAGGCGGACAAGGCAGGGTTCGCACCAGGGCCCTTGGGGAGAAGCTCCTGCGATCGAGATTCGGAAGTCGTGGGGTTCTGAGGGATGGAAGGCTGGACACCTTCGATGGCGAGCCAGTGCGCTGGAGACGTTAGCATGGAATCGTGCGTCGACCAGAAGACGTACCTGTAAAACCCATGTCGCGCGGCACCTTAGGCAGAGGCGCATTGATGAGCTTTTCGAAATCGACCTCCTCATCCTCAATATAGAACAGCGGCTGGCCAGGTCCAAGGCTGGCCTCACCGTATCGTAGCGGACGCGTAGAATCGTAGCCGTAGAGGGGCTCAACGTCGAGCGCCTTGAGCGCGAGGGAGATGTCGTTGACGGTAAGGGTTGTTCTGCGGGCGGCGCGCATGAAGCGCAGAGACTCCACGATGACCTGGCCCATACGGTACTCGACATCCTGTGCCAAGCACTTGAGGGCCTCTTCGTTGAGAGAGCTGATGCCAACCGACTCTGCGACATCCTTGACGTTATCGGGATTCCAGAGCAGTTTGGGAGTATCGGTAGCCATGGCGCTGGTGGATGCGCAAGAAGGCGCTGAATTGGACGATGCGATTCAGAGGGCAGTGCAGGTGGGCTGAGACGGTGTCGAAGAAAATGTAAGGTATATTTATTGAGTTGCGTGAATGTGAAGCTTGACGAGGCTCGGATGGAGGTGCACATTGGACATTGGGTAATGGTGTGGCTTGGTAGGTTAGCGCCACAATGGAGACCTCTATCATGAGTGATAAAGACTTTGGGTAAATTAGCATACCATAACTTACATAGTAGATAGATCAAGTAGATAAATTAGATACTTTTGGCAACTCTATTTCACGTTGGAAACTTTCTTACCCCGGAACCACATTGAATAAATTTTCCTTGGTAACGTATTTATGATGATAAAAGATGAACAGTAGGATCTTGTGCAGAATCTATAAATGCTCTGGCATCCCTTCTCTCACCCAGACAGTCCTGCTAAATGACATCAGGTAGAACGATTCCATGACGTGAAAAAATAAGATACAGTGTTTAGAGCATTCCTCGACCACGCGAGAGATAGCTCCTATCAAGCATCATATTCCTCCCCAAGAGTCAAAGTAACCTGCCGGTTCCCTAGATAAAGCACGTAATGCATCTTGGTACCGTCCCAGTTGAAATTGAACTGCAACTCCCCAGGCTCACCCTCGACATTCCTGTAGTACAAGGGGCGTACAGTCTCAGCCGTTGCGCCTGGGCCCTTGACACGATACCAATCCACAAAACGACGGCCGTCTGCTGCATGGCGTACTGCCTCTGGAGGAACAGGCCTTCGGTTCGGGCCCTCGGCCGAGAGTTCATCGCCCTGGGGAGTATTTAGCCAAGGCTCCCACCAGCACATGCGTGAACGAGATACTAACCCAGCGGACGAGCCAATGGATAGGTCCGCCATTGCCAATACCTACGCCGTAGCTTTCCCCCGAGGCTCGAGCCTCAATCTGCACGATCGACGGAGTTGAATAGCTCTTTGTCTGGATGGCATGCAATACGGCACCTCGAGCTACCGAAGTCCATCTACAGAAACTGGTCAGCCGTGAAGCGCGACAAGTGAACGAGAGAACCAACCCCGTGTCGTCTCCGTACTGATTGACCTGGGTCGAGGGAGACGAGCTTCTGACCTTGTGTTCTATCTTCTGTCGAAGGTAGTGGTTACGGCCAAACCCTCCAGCCACAACGACATGCTGGAAATCCCACATTAGCAAGTTTCACATCTATCCGGTCCGGCCTGAATACCACTCACTGACGTCTCTTCCCTGGTCTCCTCCTTGACCACTGCCAGTTCAGAATCTATCAGGTTCACAATCTTGTTCACGACTGGGTCGAACACCCCGTTAATGTCGCCCCTTGAGTGCTCATCAGCTGCTACCTTTGGCCAATTCGGAGAGAAGAGGAATGGATAGAAAGGGAACGCCCGTGTATTACTTACGCAGTAAAGGCCATTGTGGTTCGATTGACCCGAGTCCCAAGGAAGCTGGGGGGAAGGTCGAAGATCTGGCCGTCCATCTCGACAGAGTGATTATTTTTCATGTCATGATGCCAGATCCTGTCCGCGAACTTGTCAAAGTCCCTGTCAGTGAGAAGTCTGAATGTTGGCCTTGGACGCTCTGCCTTAGTCCTGGCCTTGAGCAGCTCCATGAACCCATCATCCAGGAGAGCCGCCCCAGCGTATATACATTTGCTGGTGGAAATCCCCCGCACGGTGAGGGGATGTATAGACAGCACTTGATAAGAGATCAAGTCCTGTTGACAAGATCAGTGTCAGGACGAGAGACGTATGTTGGAGTAGTCAGTTCACTTACTGTGGTTCCCCCACCGCAGTCACAAATGATGACTGTGTCATTTGCCTTGAAGTTCAAACCCTGGCAGATGCTTTAGATGGGGTTCAGGATATACGCATCGTGGGAAGATTTGTTTCCCCTACCTCCAAATTGCCTGTGTTGGCCGAAGCCGACAGGAGAGCGATGGCAGAGGCTTCTGCCTCGGTGACAAGTTTTCGTGCCAGACGAACGTTTGCACTGAGAATATCCGCGGACCGAATAGCTTGAAGCAGTCTCTCACGGGCGTCTGAGGGCCAGATGGCTGGAACCGTCACGGTGATTTCAACATTGGCATTCTTGCACACTTGTCCGTGAAACGGCCTCCAGAGCTCTCCAAGGTACTTGGAAGAGACATTGACGGCACTGATATCTAGTGCCTCACGTTCTTTGGTCAGTTTGTCGAGTTTCTTGGAAACCCGGACGTCTTTGGGCAAGTCGTCCTTATGTGGAATCGACAACTTGAACCACTCAAACCACCCGCCATCGTATGCCGGGCCATTGTATATACCCGTTGGGTATCTCGTACGGACTTTGGTTCTAATGGGTCCGTAGAGTCTTGATTCATAGGTTTGGCAACGGTCACGGTGGAATTTGCCATCTACATCGGGAAAAGCGTAGGATATCGCGGAGTACCTGTAACTGTGTAAGCAAGAGAAGCCTCCAAGGATTGAATGACTCGGGAGAGGATGCCCATAAAACTCACGTAGTGCCAAAGTCAATCCCCGCAAGTATAGTTGGACGGTCAGTGTGTTGTTCCTGGGGAGCCATGCCAGGAGACGCCATGTTGTTTGGGTTCAAGTGATGAACACGAGGAGCTCTGAAGATGGAGATTTGGTTCAAGGGAGAGATTACGGGGTATGTATTTGGTTTGGGAGGCAACATGGCAACCTGGGTAATGCCAAATGCGAGCCATCAAAGGGATCTGAGATTGCCGGGATTTACGGACACTGTGATTCGTATCTGCCATTGTCCGATATATCACATTGTAGACCGACTGACTACTGTCTAATGATGAATATGATTGCGCACGCCGACAGGAAAACTGCAGTGTTGTTCCGTGATGGTGTCTTCCGTTGTGGCACAAGGCAGAGAAAAGAGTCTGTAAGTATCCTTGACCTGGCCGAGGACGGAGATCTCCGCTAAGTCTATGACACCAAACGCCTATCGACAAGTCGGTTCATCCTCTTGGCCCATTGACTCCAGTTTGTCTCTTAGTAACCCTGAGGAGAACAAAGCAAAAGCAAGGTCAGGCTCGGTGGTTGATCGGTGGGCCTCTTGTGTAAGCCAGTCTCGTCTATCCCCCCTCCCGATGCGGCCCAGTCCATATAGTCAATAAGATGCATTGTTGGCTCAGCCAATCACGAAAATGTCCGTTTCAGCCGTTTGTAGCACACGGATAGTTGATTCTTTGTTTATCGGCCTCTGGATTGTTTCTTTGTCTTACTGTGCACGGCTAGCCACTCTGGACTCGGCTTCGAACTCGGCTGCGCACAGAATTGTGACAAGGATGAGTACATAATTTCAGAGACAGCCTGACTTTGCTCAGTTCCATGGCTGCTGAATGTTTCTCACATCTCACCATAGGGCAGTGGCCTTCTCTCCCTCAACATGGCTGCTCCACGGAGATCTAAACGAATCCAGGCTCTCCATCAATCCAACAAAGGTTTTGGCAGAATCGCCGCAAGCCCCGAAGCCCCAAAGGAAGACCATCCAGATAAAAGAAGAAAGAAAGCTGGGAGCCAAAGCGGAATGTTAGAAAGACAGGCTCCCAAAGAACATCCCGGAGAGGAGGCCCCAAAAGAAAGAACTCTAGCCGCTCATCAGGTATGTCACCATCCACATTAATATCAACTGTCAGTCTCAAGACTAAAATATGCCAAGGCCGAACTAGAAAATCAGTGGACTGAGAAGCAAGAAGAAGAACTCAGAGAAGAAGAGAGGAAAATAATCAGGAGCAAAGACTATCTTCATCAGATGTTGGCTCTTGACCGCAATGAAACCGATGTGAAACACCACTGGAACCAACTTTCCGGCAGCATTACGTCTCTTGTACAACTAATGGACTTTAAGGACATCACCTGGGATAGTCTCGATGAGGCTGTCCAGCAGAAGTTCATCAGCTATGCCCCTAATGTACAAGAGCTTTTCGATGTATACGGCATGCCCCGGTGTGTATTTCAGCGATGGGTCTGGGAGATTATAGATGAGAACTTCTTTTCCAAGAAAAGCAAGGACATAATCTGGACCTCACCTTACTGGGAAGCTCAGGCAGCCATTGAGCGCTACTTGCAAGGTACGAAGCATTGGAAGGATGAGATCACCAAGCTCCTAGAGTGACACATGACTAACGTGACAAAAAGAACACAACTTCCCATATGATGACGGAATTGCGTCTCACAAGTTTCCACACTGGAGACATACCACGATGGAGTTCTACATGGTACTTGAAGACTCGCCAAAGAAGCGTCGAAGGATTGATCCAGCTTGCGTTGCCCCAATACTTTCCACAGCACTCGGCCGATACTTCCCGGAGAAGCGCAATGGCACACTCCCGATAGTGCTAGATCATCTTGGAAATGAAGTGGTCACTACCGAGTTTTTCTTTGACGCCAATCTGACCTTCTTTTCCATTGTCTTTCATCACCCCACGACACACCAAACCTGTGGCTTTCTTTACGAGCCTGAGCTTGAAGGAATCCAGGGACAAGCTATGGACGAAATAGACGATAGTGGCAGAGAGGGAAGACCTGTCGATTTCGTGGCTGAGCCTATGCTCCAGTGTCGTGGGTTTAACGGTGGATATGATTACCATGTCAAGACGGCCGAGAGTCCCATGAAAGTTTGTGTTGCCTGGCTTCAGGATCAGAGAAGACCCAGATTATCAGAGATGACGAGAAAGGGTAGAGAACAGGAAAACGAGGAAAGAGATGAGGAGACAGATGAGGACAAAAAGTATCAGGAGGACCAAGAGGATACAGAGGCAGATAATAGTGAGCGGGCAAATAAGAAGGTAGATAAGGAAGAGGAAGAAGAAGAAGAAGAGGATAAGGATAAGGAGTCTGTTAGGGGAAAATAAAAGAGAAATAAACTGCAAAAATATCAATCTCGGAGTTGCAGGCTTTGGGCACCACTTGTCCCACTCCATCTTTATATGCTTTTCCTTTTTCTGTCTTGCTGGTGTTCCCGTCCTGCAACTCAAGCTTTCCAGGAAGTAAGGAGACCGGATTCGATCCCACGAACTGTCCCGGAAGCGGCGAGAGATCGGTCGTACACGCTTTGTTAAACCGTTAGGCCAAAGCGAGCTGCCGCCACGTCTGGTGATAGGGGTTCAGTGTCTCTGACACATAAAGCTATGGCGGGGGGTGGTTTAGAGAGTGGTTGAAGTGTTGGAGGTGGCGGCTGGCAGTTGTTGGCAGTGTCAGGGGCAGAGACTGGTGGATCGGCTGAAAATGAGGGTGTGGTGGTGTTTGATGTGTGAGTCTGTTTGAGCCCTGATAGTATATGGAACTGAAGGTTTCTGGCAGTTGAATGGTGATGGGAGAGATGGGGGGATATGTGTGTGAACCATCATGTCAAGTCACATCCCAGATCCCCTTCAAACCCATTCCATGTAAACTGTTCAAGCCTCCTCGAATTATATAAAAGGTATCCCATACACAAAAGAGACTGACAAGAGATAGTGTGTCACCCATCCGACTGCAGAGGCTCGTAAACCAGCAACATACCCGCCGCCGCATGCTTCAGGACATAGTAGGCCAGCTTTCTATAGAGTTTCGGTCTACAGTCATCAGACACTCCATGACAACTCTCAGCCTCAAGACCTTCCAGATCCATCGCTTCGACGACGATGGAAAGATACTCTGCACACTCCTCCTCATCCTGACCAAAAGGAGCAAGACATCCCGCCCACTTGAAGAGTATGGCGTTTAATAAAAGACGACTCATTTGACCGTTGGCGGTATGAAATGGATGAATGTTGAAGAAAGTGTGACTGTATTTTGCCGCAAGTGCCACAGGATCAACCTCTCCCTTTGTCCCTGCGGCCAGGATATCAGCTTTGTAACTGGCCATCATCTCCTCCATGGCAGCGGGAATCTTGTTGGGGTCCGTGTATGGACGAGACGTTGCCTGCAGGGGAGATGTGCGATACTGACCGCTGTGCTCGGTATCATATGTGCCTCCCTTCTGATCGAACTCATTCGTCAAGATGCGATGCGCTTCCTTGATGATATCCTCCGACAGATCGCTCTTTGTGGTTTGGCAAATGAGATATTGAGCAGCCTTGAGATGCTGGCCAACCTCTCGATAGATTTCCGCATGGAGAACCAAGAGGTCACACGGATCACTAATCGAGCCTTCAAAAATGGCTCGACAAAGCTCGATTGTGGTGTCCAAGTCGAAACTGACATCTTCGATGTTGTTGGAGCCATGGACAATGCGATAGATGCAGTCCAGGATGTGCCGCTGCATTTTATCCGGATCGATAGTTCTTTCGGAGGAGAGTTCGCGGAAGAGTTCATATAGATGCTTGGGGTCTTCTTCTGGGTTCCTTCTGATATAGGAGCTCTTGTCCATGGTAATCAATAGAGGGTGTGTTTGCGTGGCCATTGAGTGGCCTTTGGCGTTGTCTTGTAGAGGAGCCATGGTTCTTTGAGATGCAGTAGACAATAAGATAACAAATGTCTTTTCCGTTACTCTGGAAGCTCTTGGCCACTGGTAGATGATGATTATTGATCGAATGGATGAATAAAGAGGACCGAGAGACCAGCAATTTAGAAATGTGTAACTACGTTACTTCCTCTACCACGGCCCGGGTCTTAAGCTTCTGTTCTCTAAGAGTAGACTTTCAAATTAGAAGCTTGTAGTCTATCACATCTCGCTCCGCTCCCGTGAAACTAAAAGTCTAGACTGACATCGTAGTCATTTAGACCACCAATCCAACAGTAAACTTCTCCCACGACTCCTTGATCTTATCCTTCGCCGCCTTGAGCTCCTCAACATCCCACATACACTCCACAAACCTCCCACTCAGAAACTTGGCCTCATCGCTCGCAGCCCAGACAGCAAAGTCGCTCGGAAGTGACACATCCTCTGGAACGAGTCCATAGTCCTTGACGACATCCACAAGAGGCCGGGTGATGGCCGTGTCCATGATTAGTCCGGGGTGGAACTGTATGACGACCTTGTCTCGGTTCTCGTTGGCGTACCATTCAAACACTTTATAAGCTCCAAGCTTTGATCCGCGATAGGCTGAGAATCCAGGCATAAACTCTGTGTACATTGCGCTTGTGGATACGTGGATGACTGTGGCCCCGGGCGTGGCGAGAGGGTCGAATGCGCACAAGAGGTTAAAGTTTCCTTTGACGTTGATCTCAAATGTGAGCCACCAATCTACAGGATCTGCCACGGTGACAATTTCGGTCTTGGGCATGTATCCAGCGTTTGCGATCAGAATATCGATCTTTCCGTTGATCGCAGTGGTGTAAGCTTCGAGGACAGACCGAGTCGAGTCAGCATCGACGATGTTGACCGTACAAGTCCAGACTCTAGTTCCAGGGTAGTTTTTCTCGATATAGGCTTTGTTTTCGACGAGTGTCTTTTCTGTTCGGCCAAGAAGAGCCAAGTTGGTGATGCCTGATTTTGCAAATGACCTGGCAATGCTGGCACCAATACCAGAGCCACCGCCTGTGATGACAGCATTCTTTCCACTGGTGGAGAGCTCAGGACGGAGAGGAGAGATGGATGGGTATGATCTTTTGTGAAGGGTGTTGACTGGAGATGCCATTTTGGTGTATTCAATTGATGATGAGTGTGAATGAATAGTGAATGAGTGAGTGTAATTATGTTTCTCTACTCCTACTTCTTACTACTCTATATACATATTATCAGCCCTGAATCTTCTCATCTTTGCAGCTTCTCACTGAGCATCGTGAGTTCAACGTTGAGTTGCGTTACACATTATTCATGCGCTGACGCCTCATCCTTGCTACATGACTACCCCACCAGCCACCATAACGCCTCATAACGTTATCGATCCTCTCTTGGTAAGTCAGCAACGTTATTCCTCCAACATCGTCATCCTCCCCATGCCATTGAAATGTCGCCTCCGGGCAATGGAGATAATTCTGATGTATGTGGATATCACAATTACCAAGCAGAAATTTCCGACCTATAATCACCAACTGACATGCATGAACAGCCAAAGCGAGAGCGCAGCAGAGTTGCACAGCGCGAGTATCGCAAAAGACATGCCTCAAAGTTCAACACTCTCAAAGATGAGAATCAGAGATTGAGAAATGCTCTGAAAAGAATCGACAAGGTCGCGCTGAAGCGTGGTGGAAAGGACCAGGAACTTGAGGCGGCGCTGGCTGAAGCGAGGGAAGCTCTTGGAGAGGAGAGCGAAAGTCGAGCATTGACATCTTCTGGTTCAATAGACACTGACCCAATCTCTGCCGAGAGATTATCATATCTCTCAGGGTTGTTGTCGTCGGATATCATGATTCACGCGCAGTCGCTCGGACAAAACACCGCGCCTCCTCGTCTAAGTCTCGAGCAGCAGCTCTGGACTAACACAGACAGATTGGCCCGTATTTTTGAAGCGCCATCGGATGCAGGCAAATATCTCGGCGATGGCCTTTACACATTTGCGGGAACGTTATACTGGGCGTGCACAAGAAACACGGTGTCGCTATGGGAGACATACAAGCTCAACATGATCGGCAAACCTGGACTCCCAGCCCAGAACCCCATGGACCGATTATTCAACCACTCAAAGCACCTGAACGATCGAAGATTCCTGCTCTCACTCGCACTGGCTCGCCTAGAGTACAAGCACAAGGGCTTCATAGACCTCCCACGTGCTGGAACCGAAATGGTGTGGAAATCAGTGCTGCCTGATCTACGACGGAAAATGGAACAAGAACTAGTCGAGAAGGGACAGGGGCCCGAATGGTGGAAGACCCCAGGGGAGGTTGAGAACCACCTGCGCAAGTATCTCGAACCAGCAGAGATTGACGAGCTACAGGCTCTCGTGGAGGGGAGAGGGTCAGAGGAGGTCTTGATCAAGTATAAGCCTCTGGTTGAGATGATGATTGCTGAGTTTGTCTGTTTTCCGGATGGGCCAAGATGGAATCTTTTATATGTTGCCATGGCTGTTGGAAGTTGGAGGAGTGATCATCCGAAACCTTCAGAGTTGGTGCAAGATCTGAGTGCGAGCGTTTAGAGCGATTTATGAACGAATTAATGATATCTATTTCCATTCCCGATAGTTGACATGATATTATCAATCTAAAGACAGATCTAAGCTGAATAATCCCAGATCCATGGCCAAAGTCGGGACCTGGCAGGTATCACAGACTCCACTGAACCCCTGCGTTGGAACCCCTGTAGATCAACGCCCCACCGCTGCCCTAGCGACCACCCCAACTTATACCAAACAATCGACCCCAGCTTCAACATCCATCAGCAACCATCATGACAGACAACGGCCTGAAATCACGTCTGGCCTCTGTCCTCCCCAAAGGCCACGACTTTACAGTCCTCCACATATCAACACCCCCCACAAAGACCGACCCTCTCTACTCCCCACCACCAAACGAACGGCCCGAGCGAACGTATTGCGAAAACCATTTCCTCGCCGTTTCAGTTGATGCAGACGGCAAGCAGGTTTTGGTTCTAGGTGTTGAAGTCTTCATCTACACGACTGCTCGATCGACTACTTTGTTTGTGTCAAAGGCTGATTCAACGGGCTATCTGACGCTTCTCAATCTTCCCAAGGGAACACCGAGTCCTATCCGTGAGATATGCGCCACGTTTGTGGGATTCCTTGTTGAGAAGAGGAAGAGGAAGGGTATACAATTCATCGTCAACTTGTTCGCCCGCGCGCAAGATCAGTATCTATTTCCTGGAAGTGTCGACAACCAGGGGAAGCATGTCCTCGATGACCGCGGTCTCATCAAATGGTGGTGTCGCGTGCTCGATCCCCTTCTCGGACCGGCACCAAAATCTGTGGAAGCGCCATGGAAGAGTTCAAAGGGGTACATTGTCGTGCCAGGGTTGGAACCAAATGAGATTCGAGCCATGACACCTCGAAGAACAGATGCTGCTTGGGAGTTTACACATCCGCTTGAACGGATATCACATTATTATCGGGAATTTGACTGGGTACCACCGCGATGTCTGATCCCACACTTCCCCGACGACCCAAAATCAAGATTCCGAGATGAACTTGACGAGGAGGCTGCCAAATCACAAGCAATGAAGACGCAAGGCAGCTGGAAGAGTGTCAAGACTCTCGACATGTTTTGGGAAATGATGGCTTATCGACAAGAATGCTCCAGCGGTCGCATGACGGGATTTATCTGGTTGGTGTTCGACGACAAGGAACAAGAACCAACTGCAAACGAGTCTTTCCCATCGACAAATCCGCCGTCAACACCAAAGGCGCAGCGAATATCTCAAATAACACCAATCACAACACCTCGAAAGCTTTTCCCTGGCAAGAATCAGCCAGAGACCAAGGCAAAGAAGAAGAAGAAGCAGAAGAAAAAGCTCACAGGTCCCATCATCCCTCGAAAACCCCAGATCAAGCGAGCCAAGCACAACTATCTGCTTGATCGTCCTGCAAATACAGCGTACTACTCATGGAAACCTGAAGGCCGTGGCGAGAAGATTTTCGACGAGGCAACCTACAAGCGTATTGTAGAGTTGCTACTGCACCTCGACTTTGCCACCCTCAACAAAGCGGTTGGTAGTACACGCCGCTGGTTGAGTGAAGGCGGAGGCGGTGGTAAATGGGGTGCTGTTGTGTCTGGTACACGCGAGATACCGACTCAAACGGTAGATGACCGCAAGAATGGCGTGAACAATCTCACGGGTCTTGTCAAGAGAAAGCGAACTGACTCGACTGTTGATGAGTCTCAAAACAAGGTTAATGTCCTTGGAGATGGTCTCGTCAAGAAGAAGCCAAAAGAAGAGTCCAGAGTTGTAAATGTACTTTCCACTGGTCTGATTAGAAAGAAGCCCAAGGAGTAAGTATATCTGTATAATTAGCGTTGGGTATTGTCAAGCCGGAGTTGGTATATGTATTGGCCAAGGTATTCGCTCATGATTCTATGCTGCCTGCTTCTATCATCTATTTACACCTGTATCGTGCTACTTCTTGAGAAACTCCAGGTTCACAGGAGTAATGGCCTCTCCGCCACTGAGAACAGCCATGATGTTTCTCATGCTCAGCTCTTCAAAACCCTTGTGGGTGTCGACTGTTCCACCAGCATTGTGGCATGTCACCAGCACACGACCCTGCTTGGCAAGCTCCAACAGTTCGGGGTGTATCTTTGGCTCGTTTGCGTGAACATCAAGAGCTGCGCTTGACAGTGTACCGTCTCGGAGGGCAGCAACCAATGCTTCCTCGTCAACAAGACTACCTCGGGCAATGTTGACAAACCGCGAACCACGTTTGAAGGATGGCAGAGTCTTTGAGTTGATCACAGTGCCTTGGCCAGCTGGTGTGCAGAGAACAACGCAGTCACACCGGCCAAGTAGACTCTCGAGCGTTTCATGGTGGGTAGCGCGTACAGGTGCAACGACAGCAGCAGGCTTGGGAAGCACATCATAGTAGTGAATGTCCATCTCGAAGCCATGTCGGGCACGAGCAGCGATCTGCTGGCCAATGTTGCCAAATCCAATGATTCCTAGGGCCTGATCACGAAGATTGTATGACTGCATTGTAGCATCACGATGATTCTCGTTGAAGGCCTCCTCATTGCCGGACATGGCGGATGAGATGCACCATGGGAGGACCCGGAATGTTGAGATGATCCCAACGATGGCAAAGTCAGCCACAGCTTCAGCAGCTGCGAGGCCAGAATTGCAGTAGATGATTCCTTGCCGGTTAGCGATTATCTGCAGGCAGTTGTATCAACTCACCTCGTTCTCCCAGCAGTTTGGTATCAGCCCAGTCAAAGCCAGCGCCTGCACTTGCGAATATCTTGACACTCTGTGGTAGCAGACTGATCAACTCTTCGTCCCATCTTCCCATTTCACCACCGGTCCCCCAAAATGGACGGAATATAGCATCAAAATCACCCCATCTCTTTTCCTTGAGGGCATTGATGAACTCTGGGCGTTGCCGCTCTTCAGTTGGCGGTCTGATGACCTCACACTGGATGCTGAAGCGGAGATATGTTTCAGGATTGTACTTGATAGGGTCTCCAATATGAAGCACCCGTGGTTTCGAGGATGTCATGGATGACCGTATTGAAAGAGATCCTTGAGAAATAAAGGGAAGTTGAGGAGCAGGAGATGTAGCCCGCGGCGTAGAAGCTGGTACAGGTGTATTGGTTGGTTCCGCCATTTTGATGGTTGGCCGTCTTACAAAAACAGAGTATGATGGAGAGTACACTAGATTGCCCAAAATGTTAGGTAGTCAGATATGTGTGCCTGATCAATGTCTCAGTAAGTGGAGCGATCGATAACACTCAGCCGCACGCTCACCTCCACTCGCTTTATTTGGTTCGACAGCCCCACGGCAGTGATACCCCAGTCTTCGGTCCGTGAGCTTGACGACGATCCCTGTCAACTAACGGTTCTGAGCCTCAAGCCCCGGTTTATGTTTCGATGTGGAGTTGTTTGTATCAATTCACTAACAAGAAATCGAGTCAAGGTGAATGTATCCAATTTGGTTCATGAGGTACCGTACATATCCAAATGGGAGCCTGCATAAGCCGGTACCGGGATACACAACCGACAACTATCATCCGGGGCCCCAATCTTGTATCCACAGAACATCGTGGGGAAATTTATTGCATGTTTCATGTGGGGAGCCTTGCGTTCAGAGTGGTGGAAGTACCGCATGGCGTGATTTGGCTCGTCTAACTGGCCTACAGCTCGTCCGACACATTCTGACCCGACAAGGGAGCTTGTGGTTGGCTCTTGACATGATCCGACCTCTTGACCGGGAACGTGAACCGACCGACATCGACTTTGGTGGGAATATGCCCTGCATCCAGAGCCTTTTTGATCAGTTGAATGGTCCATTTGTCATTTCCGTGTATGAGAACCGAGATGCAAACTGGCCGATACTCTGTCTCTCCAGAAATGTCAGACTCATAGGATACCTGGGTGACTGGTTTTGTTAGCAACTACTGAAACCCAATACGCTCGACTTACATGGAAATGATAAAAGAGAAGCCCCCAATACCGGTGCCAGTGTTGTAGAGTCGATGCCTTCGTAAATGGTTGGTGGACTAATTTCTGTCAGCCAAGCATCGCTGGAAGTAAACGTACATACGCCACAGGATCATGCCGATGTTCAACTTGAGAATTTCCACATGGAAGGATCACGATCGTGTCTCCCTTGGCATTGGGGGTCGAAGTGCGCACGATATTCTCAAGGAACCATTTCTGGTATACCTCGAGTCGTTCTGTATCCTGACGGTTTTCTCTCTCCGTCACCGACTTGCATTTGTTCCTGGGAGGTCAGCTGGGTTAACGACAGCGCAGTGTATACGGTCATACCAGAAGAATTGCGGCGTAGCTTCGATGAACGGCTTTTTGTCGAACTTTTCCTTATATTCATCTCGAAAAGCGTCAAAGGAATGGTAGTAATCATAACACCATGACCGGAAAGGTGCCTAATCTGTCAGTCAAGTCTTTCTTGAGAAGCTGACTAACCTTTTGCATGTATGCTTGCATTCCCTCATTCGACGATTCAGATGGGGGGCTTTTCTCCCAAATGTTGCCGACATTGACGTACTCGGCTTTCGTGTCCAACAGATCTTGTAGTATTGACACGAAAGTCGCAATGGCTGTTTTCTGTGACCTTTCAGGTGACGACAAGTCTTCCGGTGCGACTATCCTTGCGGAGGAAGCTTCAGAAGTCCCGGTTTTCTCATTTGCCGTGAAATCGAGGAGTCCCTTGAGGCTTCGGCTAAAGATTCGAGTTTTGTCGAACCTAGGGTGGTCAGTGTAGCCCAACGGTATATCACAATGCTCACTTTGAGGTCGTAGCTATGTCGGTTGATAAGTTTTCAGGCTGACTCAAGGAGTATACGCCGCTTTCGGATATCACTCTACCATCTGTACGTGGTCAGTCTTGGCTTCTCGCGACGAGCCAACTTACCGTCAACTCCAATGCTGTAGTCAATCCATGAGTACCCAACCGAGGCAGCAGCAGCACCAACTGAACCACCCTTCATCCCGTGATATCCATCACCTCTTGCACTCCAAGGAGCTTGTTGATCAACCCATTCTGCACCTGTACCCAAATGCGATGTCTTTGTTTTTCCGACAATGACGGCTCCTTGGTCAGTCAGGCTCTGTGCATACTTGGCCGTATAACTCGAGGCATTCTTGTAAAGAGATTTCCATGCCCGGCTGGAAAAGGTTGTATGAGTTCCTTTCAACGATATTGTGTCGCTTATAGAGATACGGACACCAGACAGCGGTTTCTTGGCAGAAGGTTGAGGGTGGTAAAGTCTTGATGGCACAGGGACTGTAACCGAGTCTCCGTAAATAGATGAAGAAGTCAGGGGTTGGAATCTGCATGGTCAGCTACGACTTGCACGGAGCATACAACATACTCATCAGGTTGGTTCAGATCATCAGGTATTACACCAGAAGTGAAGGCTCCGAATTCATCATCATAGAGTCGCCAGGCTTGGTAAAGATTCGGGCCGTAGAGAAAGTAGGGACCAGATGGTAACTCAGAAAAGCCATCTAGAGCCTTGATTTGGTCCATGTGATAGATCTGCCGCGTATCGACATGAACCTGGCTACTGTTGTCTCCGCTCTTTTCAACAAGAATCGAGCCAAAGTCGGGAACAAACACATCATCAAGTGAATCAAACAGCTGCAGGATTCCTTCGAGGTCGCCAAAGATTTCCTCAGTTGACAGGAGCGTGATTGGAATTAGAGCATCAGGGTTGATGGTTTCTTGAATAGTTCCCTAGACGCGTCAGTACGCGCATGGCCCCTGAATCGTCTCAACATACAAGTTTAAGAGGATGGATCAAATATTGCAGGCCTGCAACGAAGCAGGTCGTGATGGGAAGCATTGCTAATGCGTCTGCTGGAGACGACGGTCGAGCGGCAAGTAACGAACGCTAGACGGACACTTGCATATTCACGGCCACGGAGTCTTTTTGAATAATCTATCGCGTGAATCGAGGTTGATTACTTTAGGTTCGGTCGTAGGTGAAATATTGATGAAGTGAGATGATGCTGGTGCACAAGGGAAGTTGAGACATTCATGGGTACAAGTGCAAGAGTGTCAATAACCCAGCACGGTAGGATGTAGTGCGAGGGTCTTTCCATTCCGGTATTCAATGACAATTTCCGCAGATACTCTTCATTCAGGCAATTTATTAACTTCAAGAGGCTTCAAGAGGCTCTAAATTTGTACAGCCAGTGTTTGACATAAATTGCCATCAACGCTTTTCCAAAATGTCTGGCTCTGTCGTGGTCGGTGAGCTCGGTGAGTCTCGGTGAGCTTATCTTTGTGGGGTATCAAAATTTCCATCACATCCCCCACCAAGCCGAAGTTGCAGATTCAACATCACACTCAAACACCAACAAAATGGCTAAAAAGAAGGGTACGTCCTCTGTCTCCCTCTGCGCTCCAATCTAACATGCTCAGCACCCTCAATCCACTCCCGCGCCGCTCGTCGCGCAACAGACATCGACATCGACACCGACAAGTCCCTGAAAGAAGTCAAGCCTCCCCGCGATGCTACCCAGCGTCCCTCTGTTCTAGCAGCGCACCACTCCGCTGGCATTACCAAGAAGGCTAAGCGCGGTCGCAAGGAGAACATGTCTGCCAAGGCTAGAAAACGTCATGAGAAGGGCCTCGAGATGGCTGCTGCTATTGTGGAGCGGACCAAGAACAAGGTTGAGAAGAGTAAGGGCCGGGGGAGGAACATTCAACAGAGAAGTAAGAACTGGGATGAGATCAACAGGGCTGTTGAAGAGGCTGAGGGTGCGGAGAGCGATGCCGAGGTGAAGGGGCCTGGTGTCGATATGGATGAGGATATGGATGTTGCGGACGAGTCCGTGCCGTCTGCAGAGGTCACCACTCCTGCGGCTGTACCCCTACCCGCGGACGAGGATGGTGACGAGATTCTATAGTTCTTGGGACTGGACTTTGGAGTTTGGTGTCTAAAATGGGCTCAATATCCGGGATACGTCAACCGGACTGATGACTTTCTTTATTCGGCTATAGACTTGACTGGCAGATACCCAGTATATGATGTTATATCAAACATTTACACGTCCTTTTGAGCGTCTCCCTCTTGTGATACCTCTTGTGGTGCCTCTTCCACTGCTGGCTTTGCACGGGCTTCTTTTATGATTCCCTCGAGGTAAATTCTCATCGTACTTCCAACCTCTCCATCTCTTGGCTTGTACTCTCTCGAGCCTAGTTTCTCAACCAGCTTGTTCACCTTGGTGTAGACTTCCTCTGCTGTATCTTCAGATGTTCTTTTCTTCTGCCCCTTCTTCTTGAACCCGAGGATTAGTTCCACCTTCATGCCCTTGCTGAGAAACCCAACCAGCTGCTGTGTCTTGACCCCAAAGTCATGCTCGCTGATGGCCCAGCTCATCTCGACTTCCTTGATCTTGGGTGTGGTCTGTTTGGATAGACGGCGGCGTTGGGCTAATTCACGCTGGCGCTCATATTCCTCCCTCTTGTTGACAATCTTGCAAATAGCATACTGGGTTGGCTTGTCGTTCTTTGGATCACCTGGGATGTAGGGGGTCACCATGCGAAGTGAATCTGTCTCGGACAGTCGGCTCAAAACAGTTTTGGTGAGGAGAGGTCCATCGAATACACCATTATCGAGAACCATGATCTTGGGGTCCTTGATCTCGAAATCTTGGGGTAGGCGATCGCGACCAGACTTTTCAAAATCCTCTTGGGTAGTGTATCGTCGATCGAAACCTCGGTCTCGGCCCTCATCAGCGAAAGCATCTGTTTCAACCTCCTCTTCTCGTTTCTTCCATTTACGGGCTCTCGATTGTGATGCGGAGAAGAAGCGGTTCTGTATAGGTAGGGCTCGCGGAGGTTGGAACTGTCGTGTGAGGAGAGCTTCATGTTGGACAAAGACCCTGTAGAGGGCTCGGCGGGAGCTTTGAAGGCATGCAAAGCTGTTCATTCTGGCGAAGCCCTGAAAGGAGTGTCTCGCCGTAAAAGAGTGTAGATAGTCGACAATGGCTTGTTCATGCAATGGCTGATCTATCGTCTTCATGGTGGGCGGTTGATTTTGGCAGAAACGTCACTGTGGGGTTGCTGTCAGCTGTACCCAATCAGATGCTCTTTGACCCTCGAAACGGCTGATTCAACACCAAGCTCTGGATGGATTTGTTGTAATACGACTCAACTCAGCCCGTCAGGGCACTTCACGATGGCTTCATTTCATTTCGCCCGCCGTCCTGTGCGTACAACAGTATCCTTCCTCAAGGCTGCTTGTCTCGTGCACCTCGGTATCACATACGGCTATACCATCAGCCCAGCTCAAGGCCCTTCAATGCTTCCAACATTCACAGTCGATGGTGATTGGATTCTATGTGATCACACGCGTCGCTATGGCCGCGGCGTTTCAGTCGGTGACTTGGTTGTCTACCGCATCCCAATCTTCAACAACCAGTGGGGAGTGAAACGAGTAACAGGCATGCCAGGGGACTATGTCTCTGTTGGAACGCCAGGAGAGCAAGGAGAAGAGTTAATGATACAGGTACTTATTCCATGCTCGTCGCTGGCCATACTAACTTCTCAGATCCCCGAAGGGCATTGCTGGATTGCAGGAGACAATCTTCCAGCATCAAGAGATTCACGACATTTTGGCCCATTGCCGCTAGCTCTCATCTCTGGCACGACAATAGCCAAAATATTACCATGGAACGAACGTCAATGGATGAAGAATGGACTACAAAAGGTTGAAGAGCTAGACTAATCACGAGCATCTAATGTAAATATGTATCATCTCTTATCTGGGTATAGAAACTTACACCTCTCGTCTAATTACACCTGCTCTCCCCAAATCAACTGCCCAGTAAGTGATCTGGCGATATCTGCCACGTGAATTCATCAGACAAAGAGAAATAATACCATCCTTCAATGCAGCGTAGCACTCTCGTACACCGTCAAACACCATTGTTATAAGAACAATTCTTGAAAGCCCATGACAGGCGATGCAATCCGTATAAAGAGATAACCCCAGAAACCAAACATCATTCTTAGAATGTTACATGACGCCAAACACCATATCACCCAACACCCCATACGCTTCCGCCTTTGAGATGAATAGTCCGCGAATGTAAGTTAGCCCTCGATGTGAGCCTTGGACATGCTCTGTCCCAGGAGTTCCAGGCAGCGTTGAGCTAGGTTGACAACTTCACCCTCATCCTCGTCCTCGAATTCATTGTCGGTTTCGATTTGTCGATTTGCAATGCTTCGAATGTGCTCGATGATGTCCTCCGCCTTTCCAATGAGGCCAATAAGAGTCTTGTCCTCGGATTCGAAGAGCTGGAGAAGGGTCCAGACGGCGATGTGCTGGAAGGTAGCATCACCAGACTGCAGGAATCGGCAGAGGTATCCGTGAATTCCACCTTGGGGTTCGGTCCAGTTTTGTACAAAGATTGAGTAGTCACCAACTGCTCTTGTTAGCTTGTGCTTGAATGGGGGTGAAGTTGACTCACCTTTAGAGGAAAGGTTGCCCAGGGCAGCAGCACTGTTGCCTTGGACCTCAATGCTTGGCGAATGGGTGAGAGGAATGAGAACACCGCAGACTCCAAGATTCAGCAGATGAGACTTGAGATCATCACTCAAGGCCAGGACAGCAATGGCAGCGGTCATCTCGGACTGAACAGTGATGGGCACATCAAGAACCAATTGCTTGCACTTTTGCACGGCACCAGCATCCAGGACAAGAGCCTTGTTTCGGTCGGAACTGGCGGCAAGATTTCGAAGGGTCGAGATGGCATGGCACTGGATCTCTTCATTGTCGGTAGATCCAAGCAGATCGACAAGTGGCTTGAGGAAGTTGGTTTCGATAATTGGTGACTCGTTAAGAGGGTGGATGGAGATATTTCGTATACAGGCGACAGCAGAAAGGATGAGCGGTAGATAAGAAGATTGAAGGAGTCGGAGGAGGGGGTGCAGTCCATTGGCGCGAACGATATCGAGCTGATACTTTTCGTCGGAGGCGAGGTTGCGGAGAGCGAGAGCGGCTTGACATTGAACCTTGGGGGAAGTCGAATCCATGAGGTTGACGAGAGATTGGACCAACTTGGGTTCGCTCTGAGCCAGCTTTCGTCGATTGCTAGCATCAACGGCGATGTTGCTGAGAGCTGTGGTGCAGTAGTATTGAACGTCGACATCGGGAGAAGAAAGAAGCTGAACAAGTACAGGAATAGCTCCAGCATTTACCAGCTGTTGTCGGTTCTCGTCTACTTTTGTTAGCATTGCCGTTGTCATGCAGACCAAACATACCAGAGTGTGTCATATTCAACAGAGCGCCAGTAGCATTCCGCTGAACCCGCATATCCCGAGACTTGGCCAACCTCGTCAGAGGACCCAGGGCTCCGGAGCGAGCAATCTTTGCTTTGTTCTCCTCATGTGTGGCCAAGTTCGTGATACATCCCACAGCATTGCACTGGACTTCGACATTGGGAGACATCATCTGGCGGATTAAAGGTGTTAAACCACCGAGTTGCACAATGAGAACCTTGTTCTCGGCTATGATACGTCAGCGACTGCGAATGTTGGCTTCACTGTACATACTGTCAACGGCCAGGTTTCCGAGTGCAGCACTGGCGGCTCGCTGGACTTCGATATCGGGGCTCTGGAGAAGGAATAGAATAGGCTCAAGGGTATCGCGGTCGACCTCTCGGACATCTACATTGTTAGACCAGTCGGAGACTCGGGGCTATCTCATACCTCGTTCAGTAATCTCAGCAAAAGTCAAACTAGCACTTCGTTGAAGATCAATGTTTTCCGAAAAGACCAAGGTGCTCAGAGCACGTAGAGGTTCGCCAGAGAAGAAGTCGGTCTCGCCGCGCTGTAATCATGTCAGTACAGGTCTGTCGAGATAGAATAGTATGTACATTTTCGAGATACTGGAGAAGGTCGGCTACAGCCTCTCGTTCGCTATCGGCGAGGACGGGTTCATACAAGCCATCGCGGGCTCGGCCTACTGCTGTCAGATGTATACGGCGACGGATAATAGCATGCATACCTCCACAGCACGAGGAGCTGCAGATACCCATGGCAAACAATAGCACAAAGGCTTGATGAAAGAAGTATGTTGAACAACGGTGAATGAAAGTCGGTCTCGATTTTGATGCAGTATCGGTCAAGGTTCGGTTGTTGACGAACGGTCATCCACTTGTCGGCAACGTCACAACAGGGATCCAGATTCGAATTATTATTATCGGGCTCGGTTGTCGGGTGAAAGAAGCTACAAAACAAAACCTCTATCTGGGTAAAGGTGCACCGCAGAAAAGCCAATCACTGGCACGAGATAGTGTCAAGATCGCGGTGTAGAAGGGAAAATTAGTTAGCGATTGCCCTGGTGAGAGATGTATCCGAGGGGGAGTTTATCCTAGCCTCACAGTTGGTTGGCGAGGGAAAGAATGGGGATCGAGACGCGCGCCAGGAAGAAGCAAGGTGAACGCCGTAGCTCGGGTAGGACCTTCTACAGAGCTCAAACCTAAGCTGCCTGAGGTAAGTAAAGCGTGAGCTAAAGGCAAGAACATCCATTGGGGAAGCTACTTCCAGATACATTGGCTGCGACTATCGGGACACGTCGGAAGAGGTAGCTACAGGGGGTGCCGAGGTTCCCTGCAGGAGGTGACCTCACTCCAGGTCATCCACCAAAGGTAGGGTCCGCCAGGGACGACGTGCGCTATTGTTTTGGTGGTCTAGTGCATGTTAGCCTCAGCAAGAAAACGTCTGACCCTGAGGGCTAAATGTCAAAAATGATTAGTCTAATTCCAGTAAAACTACACTAAAATCACTTGAGTATTGCTATCACCCAAGATAAACGTCTTGAGTTTTCCTACCTCCCCTGGGTTAGGTACAGAGACAGCTGTTGCAGTGGACCGCCTCATTATGCTAGCGGTGTTGTGGAGAAGCTTGGGCCTTGTTGCTTTTATCGAGACATTTCAACGCCTCATTTTGAGATTTTCAAATGATCTTCTTTATGAAGATTTAATGATTTTGTAAGGAAGCAGTATGAGCAGGGTATCTAGCCATTGTAATAATTCGTGCCTTTAGGGTTCAACTGGGCTTAGGAGAGTTGCTGCCTCTGACATTCCAAACTGTCCTCGTTTGTCGCGTGGCATGTGATAGAGGCATTTCTTGACGCAGGATATAAATCCGAGGTCTACTTTATGCGACCTGATCGATGCTCGATTTTGGCGAGTTTTGCTTTCCAAAGATGGTAATTCTCATGTCACACAAATATGCTGGTGTGCTTATCGTGTGTCATTGTTAGGTATCAATCTGAACAACCTTGGCTGCAAGACATCTGCAGCAACTAACTACCCTGCACCACCACCTCAAAGCAGGGCGCTGACGTATGAACAGGGATCAAGAGACTATTGGGTGTTTTCAACGACTGGTTGTGATGGATGGGATTGTTGTGAACCGGTCAAATTTGTCCTGGACCCTTTATGTGGCTTTGATGCCTCTCAGATGACTCGATTAGAGTCGATAGACGGTAAAGCCTGGAATGGATACAGAATACCCGGACACACGAGTTGATCCTGGCTCGACTGATCAACGGGGACAGCTTCTGGCATCGAGGTTGGCCTGCAATCTATCCTTCTACGTAATGTCTCACCAATCCCTCAACCTGTCAATATCTCATCATCTCAATCACAAACTTGCGGTATTTTGACAGTAGAATACTCCGACCAGACAGGCTCTGAATCAAACTGACCTATCCTAATTACCGGAGAGGGAACTGTAAAACGGTCAATCTTTGCCAAGACACGAAGCTCATCGTCGATCCGCCATGACGTTCTGTCTGTCTCCGCCTGTGTAGTCCAGGGTCCGGTTAAGATCCAATGTTGGCCATAAGGTTAAGAAGTATGGAGTAGCGTATGCTGTACAGTGATATTATTGCTGGACTTTTGTTGGGCAGACTGTTTCGTAGGTGGTTCTCTTATCATTTATTACAAGTCCAAGGTGAGTAAACGGCCGACCGATTGCCGTGACTGCTGTTTGCTCTTTTTCCGTTTTACCCTCCAGCACATTCCCTTGCAAATTAATTTGCGTCTTTAATGATATGGAATCGCTGTCAACGCCGTCAGTACATTTCTATTAACTCTTCGGCTGATGCTACCTCTTTTCTTTTCGTCGAGCATACGCCTGTGATTTTCCCAGTGATGCGCTATACGTCAACATTTATCAGGACTTGACAACCTCACTTTCGATCCTCGTCGAACCATCAAATCCCGCCTCAATTCGAATCGTATTGTGCCACAGTGATTACTTGTTTGGAATGGAGGGAAACTCAGAACTTGAACCCACACGAGGGGATCCAGAAACAAAAGCACTAGCAGATATCAACTTACCAAGTCAACCTCGAGGAACCCAAGGTCAACTTGAAGTGACAGAAGCTCAATTTGAAGATCCAACAAAAGAAAACGTCAAATCATGGATCGAAGCCCAAAGCGAAACTCAACCACCAGCAGTTGAACCAGTTGACGATACTGTCGGAGAACTGCCCCGCGCTGAAAATAACCCCAGTACAGTACCTGGCGTGACTGGTACGACAGCTGGCAGCGCTTCGACCACGACTTCAGCTCCAGGCACAGACGGCCCGGGACAAGTACAAGAGTCAGCAGCCGAAGCCTCATTTGGAGGAGTTGGAGCCGTTTCTGGACCGGCTTTGATAACTCCACGCGGGCGGGCTGCATCAACCTCCACTGCCCCCTCCACTACAGCCGCCGGTCATGGTCTCGTCCCTCAATTTGTCGCTCCGTCATCCTACCTCCGACGCAGGACTTCACTCCGAAGCCCAATGGCGCCCACCGAACCAAAGCCTCTAAGTCCTCTGGACAGAGATCAGTTACAGGGTCTGGTATGTCTATCTGCCTCGCATTGCCTGTCGCATCCGTTTGCCCGTACAACTTGACGTGGGGCACGCGCGCATCAAAGCCCGACGATATTGAGCCAAGCTGATCTCGACAGAATGCCATACGCGATTTCCTCAAAGTTCGCACCAGTTACGATGTTCTACCTCTGTCATTCCGACTCATCGTCCTCGATACCGATCTCCGCATCAAGAAGGCCATCGGCATCTTGACGCAGAACTGTGCGTCACCCGACACATGCAGATTCCGATGCTAACCTTGAACAGCAATCGTATCGGCACCTCTATGGAACTCTAAAACCTCAAGGTTTGCTGGTATCCTTACCAGCACCGACTTTATCAATGTGATCCAATACTATTGCCAGTTCCCTGACGAGTTCAGCAAACTTGATCAGTTCCGATTGAGTAGCTTAAGAGGTTGTCGCTTCTCCCTACGCAAGCACGACATCGCTGACTATATCAGACATCGAGAAAGCCATCGGCGCAATACCCATCGAGACTGTATCGGTTCACCCTTCAAAGCCACTCTACGAAGCCTGTAGACGCATGCTCAAGACTCGCGCCAGACGGATTCCCCTCGTCGACGTCGACAGCGAAACCAACAAGGAAATGGTTGTTTCAGTCATCACCCAGTATCGCATCCTCAAATTTATCGCCGTAAACAACGAACACAACACCGTCCTCCTGAAGAAAACGGTTCGCGACATTGGCCTCGGTACGTATTCGGGCATCGCTACAGCCTCGATGGGCAGTTCCGTGCTTGATGTTGTTCACCTGATGGTCAGACATAACATCAGCTGTGTCCCGATTATCGATTCTCACGGACGAGTTCTAAACGTTTTCGAAGCGGTCGATGTCATCCCGTGCATCAAAAACAGTGCCTACGATGACCTGGATGGCTCTGTTGGAGAAGCGCTCTGCAAGAGATCCGACGAGAGCCCTGGCATCTACACGTGCAGTGAGGGCGATCGCCTGGACTCCATTTTTGATACGGTCCGAAAGAGCAGGGTTCATCGTCTGATAGTAGTGGACGATGACAACAAGCTCAAGGGTATCATTTCGCTGTCCGACATTCTCAAATATGTGTTGCTCTACGGAGTAGAGGATACAAGCAGCTGGGCTTGAGTATTGATGAGGTTATAATGATTGCATGCCGCTACGAATAAGGGAGCTCTCAGAGGCGCCGGATGGAGGCAGGCATAGAACAGGCGCAGGCAAGGTTATCATGTGCATACAATCTTTCGCTATAGACCGTTGACAGGCCTGCATGCGTGATACAGCTGTCTCAGGATGATGGCTTTGGTAGGTAGTCAGTGTTATAGTACAGCAATAGAGGCTTTTCGGCTTCGGGAACCGAGTGGCGGTGGATATTTGGGTGGGATTGGTCGATACGACATGCGGATGACGGTCAAACTTGATGCTGCACTCTGACGACATTGGTGTTATCTATTCTATTTCGGTATTTATCAACCATTTCCCACTTGGTTACTTGATGCTATTCATGTCCAGTTTCTGTGCACAAACACATCTGTACTTGTTCTTTGTCTCTGTGCCACTTTGCCCTGCTCTTCTCTGCCTGCCACTCGCAATCACTGGCATCACTGAAACTTGCCGTCACTCCATCCACGTTCTTTCCACATCGACTTGATCCTTCCGTCCTTTCGCAATGAAGTTTCCACTGTTTCGACATCCACGAATCTGCTGTGACACGTGAGAATTTTGATCAAACACCAACACTCTACTTTTTGACTGCCTTTTGATACGATATCTTATTCGACGGATGACAGATCTCAGTATTAATCATATCTAATTACCGAAAGGCTTTTGCCGATGGATCAGCATCATCACCCAGCACCTCTGGGCCATTACTCCGCGCCAGAGACTGTTCCTCATCGACTATTACCGTCCAGAAGTAGCTTGTCTCTTCAGGCTACGATACGGCATATAACAGACCAAGGACCTGTACATACCAGCAGAACGTGGACGAGTAGTGGCGATCATAACATCCTAAGCGATACCGACGAATTGGACGATCGAGCCGCCTTTGTTCAGGAATACAACCGCATCGCAAAAAAGGTGAGGGCCTCGAAAGAAGAGAGATCAAGCTGACGATTCAGAATGGAGTGCGAATATTGGTGATTGACGACTTTGACTTTAGGCATACTGTAAGTTGTCATGGTGTACTTGGATAGTCGCTGACAGCCCAGGGAAATGGACTTGGTAGTCCTCGCAAGCAAGGATGGCTTTATCGAATCCTACGGTCCTCTTCCAGTCATCCTACAGCAGATACACAGCCAGCTCGCCAAGGACCTCGTCATAAACGAAGTGTCTCCGATCTCGCCCACAACTTGCTACATCGCCGAGACCCCAAGATACTCGATCTGCAGTCGATGGTCAGAATATGTGGCAAGAGCATGCTCTACCTCCCACCTGAACACACACCATCGGCCCTAATACTTCCAACTTGCATTCGAGCTACTGCGCATCACATCGCTCAACATGTCACTACTCGAGGGATCTTCCGTATACCGGGGTCAATCAGAGTAGTCAACATGCTGTTCGATTACTACTGCTGTACCGACAATATCGACATCACAAACACTGTGCGATGCGCAAACCTGCCGATGCATGTGCAGGCTTCTGTCCACGATGTGGCGTCGACTTTTAAGCGCCTCCTTTCGGTGATTCCCGGTGGAATACTTGGTTCCTTGGCACTCTTTGATGCTCTGGTCGCAATTCATTCACAGCTACAGGGTGATCCAGAGTTCCCTCGCACCAAACAGACCAAGGTTCGGGCCCGACTCATTGCTTTGGCTATCGCTACGGTTCAATCTCAATTTCGGAGGGAGCTCATCTGCGCAGTATTTGGACTTTTGAGTTTAATTGGAAGAGTGGCAGAAATCACCCCCAGGGAAGATGAAGATGGCCGATCATTACCCACCGGAGACCTCATGGGCTACAATGCGCTGGGCATCGTCTTTGGACCTCTCCTCATAGGCGACCTGCTTGGACTCTATTCTATGAAGCTAGCCGCCCCAAAGGCAGGCTTGCTGGTGCTCCCACTGAAATCTCCAAGATCACGACAAGATCGGAATGGAAGAAAGACACTCGGCAGCGACCTTGGATCGCCTCCAACAATGGACAAAATTCTCATCGCCAATACCATCACCGAAATGCTAATAGTCAATTGGAGAGACGTAGTCCGACAAATGAAATCGCTCGGCATGAATCGACCTCACCCACGATCAATGAGTCCCCAAGACGATGCCAACGAGAATGGTTTTGTTATCAGGAAGCCACAAGGTTGGGATCGGGAATGGCGAGGAAGCGAGGTGGGAGATCAGACCCCACGAGAAGACAGCCCAGAACCGCCTACACCTACCCTGGGCATGTCTAAACAGCGGTCGCGCAGTCGTGGGAGTTCAGCCTCAAAGAGACTTGCAGCCAGACCCAACATTGGTTGCTTAAGCCCAACCGTGGAAGAGAGTGTGCACGATGAGGATAGCCAGATGTCAACACAAGCAGGGGAAGGTAGCTATGTTCAAACGCCGCAGAATTTGCAGATGCCGATAGGTGCAGTTCACTTGGAAGACAGCAAGGATGCGGCGAAGCATTCATCGCAGAGCGAGAGTGCGCACATCGCTTCAACACCCACCCCGGCGGCAAGGACCAGAGGACTGATCCATCGAGATGGTTCACATCTGTCTCAAGATGATGTGCCACCTCGGACGTCCTCAAAAAGAGGAACAAAGACAACTCCCATTCAACAAATCGGTGCCGAGGAACCTACTAGCCAGGACACTTCAAGAGTCTCAGCAATGGAGACCCCTTCAATTGAACGAAAGGGTGCCATTAGGAAGAAACATCCTGGAAAAGAAAAAGCCCCAAAGCTGCATCGGCAGTCGCCTACTGCTGAATGGTCGAATTCTGCCAGGTTATCAGATACCTCCATGGACAGGCCAGTTTCAACCACCCTAGAATTTCCATCCGAGAAGGAGGCCCTCGAAGCTGCCCTGAAAGCGCATTTCGAGGAACTCAGAGAATTGGATTCGATGGACCAGCGCAAGAGTTCAGCCTCCAATATCGGCCAGAACTGGCAGATGCCAACCGTTGCCAACACTCCCAAATTAAACCTCACAATCGATAGACTAGAAGAGGAATCCGAGTACACTGCTCACGGGGATAAGTCAACACGAACACAGACTTTACAAGAAGCCAACTCTGCCTCAACGACACCAAGACAATTTTATTCACCAATGCAGGTACCGGCAAGCATTGGAGACAGCAATTCTATGAGGTTGGCCTCCCCGACAAGCCAGGTTGGGACATAGAAAGTCTCTTCTGGTATACAGGGAGAGTTGCCCAGAGATAAAGCGCAGGCTCTGCAGAGTCTTGAACACAGTGAGACGCAGAAGCAAGCCAAGGGCATTGGCACCGAAACCCCGGAACGACGACACTCTCGAGTTGTGTCTCTGCCTGCTGAAACACCAAAGACCGAAAAGCAGCGCACTGCATCCTCTCCCTGGTTCTCTGTCCCAAAGAGAAAACCAAGGGCACCGACACGTCCAAGCTTGACACCAACAGACAATCCGGGAGGCGTCAGAGCCATGGCTGCCAAGTTTGAAACCACCAATTCAACCGAGGCATCTCCAACAAAGCCCAGAAGCGCAAGTAAAACCCAAGATCTCATATTGCAATTTTCACAAGAGTCGCCGACGAAGAGTGTCCATTCGACAAGATCTGTTTCGACCTTGGGACACAAACGGAATGTTTCGATTTCAAGCCAGGACCAGCGTTCTCGACCGTCAGCAATAAACAGCATCAGAGATGAGGCTCTTGACCAGGATTTGCGAGTCTCAATCAGGGAGGAGGCAGCAATGAGGGCAGTCGAGCTTCAGCAGGCTGACAAGGGGCAAAAGTCAAGCTCCCATGAGCAACCCGAGATGCTAGCTCAACGACAAACGATCCCTAGGAGGAAGCCAGTCCCAGGTTCCAGGGGTAAAGAGGCATCATTGGAGAATCCACGAAGTCTGGGAACCATGATGCCTTATCCTGAACAGCCTCCTATCGCCCAACACCTTAACCTTATAAGACCAGCATCATCAGCATCGAATACACAGCACGGGACGGATCCGTCAGTTCCTCAAAATATTTCAACTCCTTTTCAACGTCCCGGCAGTACAACTACACTTCATGCACAGATTCGAAGTCTCCAACGGCAACTGGACCTCAAGACAGAAGAAGCAGTTCATTTGAAAAGGCAACTCGAGGTACAAGGAGATGCAGATGTTGGAACACTGAGTCAGCAACTACGAGAAGCCAAAAGGGAGGCACAAACGTGGAGGGAAAGGGCGGAAAGTGCAGAACGAAGAATCAAAGTGTTTGAACGATTCACAGCACGACTCAAAGGGATACGAGAGGCTGGAGTCGACTCAGATCTCGCAGCAAAGTATTTGGATGAGGGTGCGGATGGACAAAAAGAAAACACATTGGAGAATGCAATGGGGTACGAGAGTGATAGTTCAAGGAGAACAGAAGATGCTGGTGTCGTCAAAGCTCGGATACGCCGTTGCCTCCATGGCTTGACCGATGGTCCTCCAGACAAACCATCTCTTGGACTCGATGAAATCCAGAATACAGGCCCAGAAAGACCAAAGCGGGATATCAGCCCGAGTACAGTCGAGGTCTGGATGGCGGCACAGGAGTTGCTACAGCTTGATGAGGCTCAGGGGCAAAGAGAGAATAATTGAGTTCTAGAACAAGATGGTGACGGTGTGGCAAATAGACGTGCGTCCAGGAACATTGGCAGTCCGTAGATGTCAGGCTGTGCAAGGGTCTCGATCTTGAAAGACCCTGGTGGCAAACTTGACTATACCTTTTTGAATGTATCAAATTAAAACATTTGTGGCAAGGGTGTCTGTGTATCAGAATTAACGGGCTTGTCCCAACAACTGCATCGCCCAAAACTGCACTGGGTAAACTTTTATGTGCATGTCATGCTGCATGAGGATCACTTTGACGACGAAATCCTGTTTCGAAATGGCTGATCAAATCAAAACCAAGGAGCTTTGACTCCGGTAAATCGATCACTTGAGGGATTTCATGGTAAAGTCCTGTGCCACTGCAGATCAGTTAAATGGGATTTTGAAATCTCGATCTCTCTCGTATGCATTTTTAACAGACACTGTGCTAAATACGGCATGTCGAAATTCATGTGCCGAGACCATTTAACAGCTGATTGGCCATGTCGATCCCGCTTTTAGCCCAACTTTGTGACTTGTCCCTGGCAGGGATCTTCTATCTGACATCAATGGGATGACGATACGAACGAGAATGCTTGCATACTTTTGCGAGGTGTATGGCTGCGGATGAATGAGGAAAAAACATGCTATGGTCTCTCGTCAGGTGCTCGCTTGATTCGCCATCTGCCTGCGTCGTCTCGGTTCATCGACACATGGACACGCCCAATTCCCTCTAGAACGGAATCGAACAGGGCAGATTCTTCAGGGTCCTCTGGTTTAGAGTATCTGTTGGCCACGCCAGCGGGACGGCGGTCTGCCCCCGAGGAGCGGCGGGAGGACGTTAGAAATGCGGGGGACATGAGAGGCCCATGTGAGAGGCATTGATCTTCTTGTGTCATTGGCGGAGACGGGAGCAGACTCGCGGAAGACATCGACGGCGGAGAATAAGCGAGGGGCGTATAAGGCTGAGCTGATGGTATGTAGGATTCTTGGGTGCTGTCTTTATAGGACTGCGAGTTTGAATATCGTTGGTTGAGTTGTGTACTGACGGAAGAACGCCGAGACATTTCTACGGAATAAGTGCGAGAGACTGTGTCATCTGGTGGCGATGGTAGGAGTGCATCCAGAGAAGGAGTTGGGGTCTGTGAGATGTGAGAAGGCCCAGATGGGTAGAGCGGAGTAGAGGGTCTTGACTGAATGTCACGGCCAAGAATCATATCGGAGCTAGATGTTGTGAACGACATTGCGGTGGGAGGTCTCATCTGGCCATGAATCGAATGTGTATGATGCTGCAGCCTCTGTGCAGCACTGTATGATGGTCTTGAAGACCTGATAGTTCCTGAAGACCTGATAGTTCCAGTCGAGGCTGGATCAGGGGTTGCGGTTAATCTTCCATCTTGATCGGTGGAATAAGCTTGTCGTTGTCTAGGGGGAGAAGTGACAGCGCCAGCCTTGGTAGGCGAGGTCCAGACCATGGCCACACGTGGGGTGTATGCCTGCGAGGACTGGTAAGGGCCATGGTCTGGTTGACCCCGTCAATTGCCTGCAAAGATGGATGGATGCTTGTGTGTCGCCTGCACAACCGAGCTGTATAGCCCGAAATCTACACATGTTAGCTGTCATACAGAAACGGCATAGCGAACTGAATCATGCTTTCAACTGCCGAACATTGGGGAACAAAATTTCTTTTTCCGTGATGCTTGAGCGCCGGTACGCCATAATGACGACAGAAAGACGAGCTTATCGACTTACCCACACTAGTACCCAAATCCCGGGATGTCAAAACCTTGATCGACAGGTCCGGATTGACTTTTCCAATGACCTGCACAGCGTTGCCGTTTGTGAGATGGGCGTCCTGTAAAGATCGTCAGCTCAAGGTTGCAGTGCATCCTGATGTCGTGAGACTGACACCAGATTTGGTGACAACCTACCCTGTTCAGCAAGACAGTGACAGTTCCGTCCGAGTCAAGAGTAGCTTGTTCACCTCGCAGCTGCGTGACATTTCCTACGAGCATGACGACTTTGCCAACAAAGTTGTCAAGATAGGCAGCAGTAATGCGCGGGGTTGAAAGTTGCTCGGACATGGTGTTTGGTTTTTGTCTGCGATCAAGCTAGAGAGATAAGGAAGTGGAAGAGATAAGCGAGGAGACAGGGTTTACGTCTCAGATCCTTGGCTGACAGGCAAGCAAGTGATGTAGGTGAGAGGTTGGACAATGAAACGCATGTGAAGCTGTTGGCGATAAATGCGGAGGGGAAGCGCGTTTAGCTTGACGCGTAGTCACGTGGTTAGCCAGTCACGTGATGGCCATTGTTCTTGCCATCACAGACATCTTAATGCCCTCATCTCTCATCATCTGAATCCATCGATGAAACGTGCTCATCATCTCCTAAGCCTGTCAATTCTTTGTGAAAGTTGCATCTGTCAATCCTTTCGTCTTCAAAATTGATATCGAGAGCCCCGCCGTTTATGGACGCCTATTCGGACCCTTGCCCGATACCTCCGATTAGCCAGGTTGAACAAGTCTCATTTCCACGATAAACCCGCTAGTCAAGAAAGCATGCAGTGCAGTGCGGAACACATTACCCTTGGGAAGCCCATAACTTTATTATTCGCCCAAGCCAACCCCGCTCCTGGAATCTGTCAAAACCTACGGGGTACCTGGACCTCAGCACACGTCGGAGTAAAAGCTCCGAAATAATGATCTGAGCCGCCATTCACAAAGAGCTACAAAGGAATTGGAAAGTAAGCAGTGGAGGACGCACAGTTTTCAGTTCTCCCAGACTGTGTCCTGATGTTTGGCTCAATGCCACGGCACACACGGCAGGTGAGGTCGGAGACCAAGACAAAGAACTCCATCACATATCCAGGAGTTCATCACCCCTGCAGGGACTGAAATATTCGGCATTCCCCGTGTTGAAATTTATCAGCTTGCAGCAAGGCCACGCATCTGAGGTCGATCCTTACTCTGTGCGGGTGCCAAAATCCTGATCACATTTGTCGATCAGTTGAAGATATCTCTTGTCACGACCATGAACTTGGATGCGATGGATTGCCAGTTTGACTAAACCATCACTGGAAGGACCCTGTGTGGGTCAGGAATGAATACCTTACTTCATTGCAAGAATCAATAACCAAAGGACCAGAACGAGGGTCACCGTGATCTTCAGTATTTGGTCCAGAGGGTGCTCGAGCTGCCAAAGGATTAAGCTCCTGACTTGATAATGACCATTTCTATGATCGAAGCTTGAGCTCGCTTCGCTACTGAGGTTCGAAAACAGCGTCTATGTACAGTCCGTCTTGCACTGTCTCACCGAGTGCGGCCGTGGACAAGGTTCATCAAAATTGATTGATTGGCTGTTTGAAAATCACGGACTCCAGGTCCGTTGCACCATGATTGGCTCCACTCACCCATCCCAAAATTGCAGATAGTATCTCCGCCAAGGGGCCACTTAAACATCGAAGTACCATTGCTTTGCAGTCCATGATTGGGGTGGTAGAGGATTTAGAGTCCAAGCACCTCTACCGCTTATGCTAGGCCTTGTCTACCGCCTTTGGCTCAAGGTTCCGGACGGGATGACGTCTTTTTTGACAGAAAGGACTGTTCGCTCGCTCCAATGGCACAGCTGATACTGTTACCTATGGTTATGATTCGTACAGAGTAGAAGATGGTGGGTCAGGAAGACATTCCGGATCACTTATAACCTCAACGGCTCTGGTATCTCATGTTTTTCACTACCTTATCCAGCAAGAATTCAACATCCTTGCGCACACTGGCTTCCCGGAAACTGGCTTTGCATTGCGAATTGAAGTCAACGGGCTTGGTCCGGACAGAAGGTTGCCAAACCATTGCACACCTCATTTCCTATCTTCACCCACCAATCTTCTTATATATACTCCCAACCCCAGTTGCTGGGTACATGCAAAACCAGCTACATCTTGCAATAAACTGCAACCAGATCCACTGATACACACTAACCGGGGAATAAGTGACGCAAGGCATTGTTGATAGTGGTCGCATCCGTGGCTGGCTTGATATAATACCCAAATCCCTTCATCTAGTCTCGGTGCTGGTGCTGGACTGCTGCTACAGCCACAGATTCAAACTTTCCCATCTGCAATCATTGATGTTTCGACAGGCACCCCGACCTTGTTTCTGATACATGTTTGCCTGCCTGCTTGACTTTACCCAAAAGGTCAATTTGCCCCTGTCTAGATCTCAATCTGCATAGGCGAAACACACTATTGGATCAAACGACTCTAGAAGTAGACAACAGGAGGCAATTCGCCCCAGCGTCCAGAATTTACCTCCATCCCCTCCCCTGCTAATTACCGAGACGCTGTACCCGGCCGTTCCATTTAGTTTCTACTTGGGATTGAGGCCTCGAAATCGACTTATTCTATTATCGATCGGTGGTAAACTACCATTCCTCGGTGAGGTCAGCTCGGCTGTACTGGACTTCAGGCACTGAGTGTGCTGCACTACATTGCACCACCGGATTGGTTTCTCCGTTGAGTGCCTGCCTGATTTTACCATTCGTTTCGCTCTGGCTCCAGCAGCTACACCTTTATTCCAACACGGCCATCTCTTCCCATTCCCTTGGACATCGTTTCTGAGTATAGGTTCTTCTCTCATCCTCACCTGAGCCGTCCCTTTCCTGGTCTTTGATGTTCTGGAACATTTACACCCGCATCTCAACCAATCCGGCTAAGCACCCCCTCCCTGTGCCCGCCCAGATCTCCCGATCTCCAGAGCTGCACGCTCAATTCCCATCGAGCGAGCTCCATTGATCTCGACTCAGTCTCGAGCGGCTCAATAGCCCGACGCTCTTCTCCGACAGCCGGTGACAAACAACTCAGCCACACCAGCCTAGCCGTGCCGCTGTAACCTCAGGTCCCACGCCTCAGAGTACAGTCTCAACGGTCTTGCAGGGTCAAGATGGACGGACCAAGCCAGGACTTTGGCGACCAAACCCAGAGCTTTCAAGACAACTTTCCCCTGGCAACCGACAATGCCAATATTGATCCATTACTCGACTGCACAACGGGAGTTCAGGTGTCCCCGATTGTTAGCAACCCCATAGATAACCAGCTTCTCATGAGTTCTGACATGTGGAGCCCGATGAATAACCCCGTCAACTTCCTTCCTCCCTCCATGCCAACAATGGCACCAACAGTTTTTAACAACAGCCCAAAAGTACCTACCGATACGCTTTCTACCCCGGAAACTCTATTCAGTGAGGCCACGTCTGGCGGCCCAACACGGCAATCGAGCAAATCGTCTATCCCTTCTGTCGACTCAGCCAACACCGACACCAAACCTCGGCGCAGCAGCAGAGCTATCAAGACACACAGTCAACAGCCGCCGGTGGAATCTGTCACCAAGCCGCGCCGAAGAAGAGCATCCAAGGAGCCACCATTAAAGGAGGAGGAGGATGAGGAGGATTATGGACTGGATGAGACGGCCAAACGCAGCAAGTTCCTTAAACGTAACAGGATCGCTGCGTCCAAATGTCGCCAGAAGAAGAAGGAGTGGATGAGCCAATTGGAGGAAACCCGCCTTGACTTGGAGGGCGAGAACAATGCTCTGCACAGACAGTACAACGACCTCGTGGACGAGTTGAGCACCATCAAGAACCAACTCATGCAGCACGCATCTTGCAATGATCCCAACATCGACCAATGGCTTGACAACGAGGCAAGGAGATATGTTCAGCGTATTACAGCGCAGAGCAAACAGCCTCTTCCAGTCCCACCACAGAATAGACCTGGTGAATTTTACAATACACATCGTCGTAGCTCAAGTGGTACTGTGGTAGGCCCAAATCTTGTTCAAGCACGAGTCCGCGACTAACCATCATCTAGCTGCCACCTCTATACCGCGATCGATAGAATCAGAAGTCATCTACGACCATGTACCGGATAACCTTGTTAATTCGAGACATTGAGTGTATTTTGATGTGGGCAGCTGACACCGACGAGAATGGTGGTTTGAGCTTAGAAGCCAAGTCAGACCCAACTCCACACGGATGCAACAGCCTTGCTATTACGACTTTGAAATTCCTTCGACTCGACAGCGGAAGGCATCGACATGTCGAACCTTGAGTCAAAGTTGGATGAAAGTCCTCGGAGCTGCAACAAACATGACGACGAAAAGAAAAACATCAGGCGAGATGGTTCAGTGGGAAGATACCCTTACTTTACCTGGTTACGGTGTGACAAGAGTATCACGATTGACCATCCCATAACAGGAAGAGGCGAATGGCGTTGACTATACCGAAAGGAGTTTGACAAAAGGGGTACAGGCAAGGAGATATTTTATGATTTGAGGCTTTCATGATCTGATTTGTGCAGTTGGAATGTATGATTTGCTAATATGGGGCTGACGAGCATGAACTTCTCGTGGCAGCTGGTTTGATTCTTGCACTTGGTCAATAGTTTGAGGGTCCATGGGGGTGACCAAAGGAGAGGAATCCAAGGGGATAGCGTCCTATTACTATGAAGGAATGCATTGGGTGCTTGCAGGGTGGGAGATATGAACATATACCACGACGAAAGGTGGCAGCACAAAGAAAAAGATTCAAACCTGAAGGAAACGAGAGCCGCTCTGAGCAGTTCCACTCAGTCTGTGACCACAGTCCTTGTGATCGAATGGTCGCTGGGCATCGTCAATGCCAGAGTTTTGCTCATATGGGAAAGACCCGAACTCGTCAAGAATGCGAGATGTTGTTAAAGCAGAAAAGTTGGGTTTCGGGTTATCAGAGGTAAAGCTGAGTGGCAATATCAAGATTGCCACCGCTCCAGCCCCTTGGTGACCCTGAACTTGAACAAATGTAGAAGTTGATCATCATGACTCCGCATTTCATGCCAATTAGAGCCATACGTGAGTGTCGTCGAGATCATGGCGAGAGTTGCCACCGGGGAAACGTCTTACTGCAGTTGAGGCTTATGATTGGTGGTGGTACTTTGAAACGAGACGGCGGCTACTGGTAGGAAATAATGCGGCTGAAGTCAATTTCGGGATACGGAAATAACAATGATCAAGCCTGGCAGGTCACTGGTGATACTCTAGACAGAACTGAGTTGCACGTAATTTATTTCTCTTGGTACTCTCCCATTTTCTAAATGTACAGTAGTATGATACACGCTCATCCATCTCTCTACCTCCTCTTGATCCATCCCCTCGAGTTGGAGATACCCCTGATGTTCTTGGTGTACTTCCAGAGGTGACGGTACTTGGGTCCCTGTCGCTTGGCTTCCCATCCACGGGGCTTGACGGGAGGCTTGAGGCTGTACACACGCGTAGGTCTGAACTCGACATCCGAGCCGGGGATATTGTGTCGCGCCATGACGCTCGCGGTGTTTTCGTCCCAGACACTACGGAACATGTTGAACCCAAAGGGCGTTGTGCTGAACTTGTCGCGGAAGGACTTGAGCGAGAATCCATCTCGCTGGCTGTATAGTTCCTTGAGCTTGGCAACATCGATCTTCTTGCCGGGCTGCTGCTCGAGGAGATAGATACCGAGGCGGTGGTATGGGGCACCCTTCTGGGAGAATGCAGGGAGCCACGGCAGAGCAAGCTGATCCTCACCCTTTATCCTGCTCAGAGGTAGTGATGTCTCTGTAGGGCTGATGGGGATGTTGGCGGCGAGGAAGTGGCAGCGCTTGTTGAAGGTATCGGAGTCGGGATTGGGGACATCAGAGTCGAGGACCACTACAGAGACGAGTCGCTCGCCCTTGTCGAACACCTGAACTCGGAGACGGGGTGCGTTCTCGCTGACGACACTGTCGACGATCTGGCCGGGGGGAATCTTGAGCTTGCGGAAGTATAGCTGGACATCGGCGGTAGGTTCGAGCTTGGGGAGGACGTCGGGGACGATGTTGAACTGCTTGATACGTTGGGTGATGAGACGTTGGTCGTAGGAGCGCCACTTGGCCTCGGCGTAGTGACGGTAGATAGGCTTATTCATATCGCCTGGGTGCGTTAGTCAGACCAGCCCATCAATTGGAACAACGTACCTGTTCCGTCCTCAAAACGCTTCTTGACAATGGGGTCATTAGCATCTGCAAGAATCTTGAGCCTCTCGACATATTTGTGCAGACTCTTTATTCTAATGTCCTTCATCATCTGCCCCCCCTTAATATCACCCGGGCTCGTAGCTTCTAGCCGAGAGATCTTCTCAAGCTCTTTGCTAATCTGCGCCAGCTTCTCTTCACGATCCACAGCCAGAATCTTGCGAGCCTCTTGAAAAGCCTGGTACGGTAGATGCTCGAACGGCAGATCGCCCGTGCTGCGGATAGCCATTCTCCGTCGTCGTGATCCAATTGGCATCTTTCCAGCCTTCATGAGCTGCTGCTCGAACTCGGGGAGCACCGTGTTGGGATCGAGGTCTGCTGCGCTGGGCGTGGCAGTCTGAGTCTCGGCTGATCGTCGAATTGCGGCAGAGGTGAACGGTCGGACGACGCTGGACCGCAGCTGCCGAGAGATTGGCCGCATAACGGCCTGGCAGCGCGACATGATGGGCAGCGGAGCGAAGAGGCCGTAGACGTGGGACGTTGAAGTGACGCTGGTATATCTCGAGATATTGAAAAATGCTCTGGAGATGGTTTGGGTCTGGCCCCACTAAAAACTCGGGGATCGGAGGATGTTGCCGATCCACTTTTTTGCAGTATCGCATCACGGTTTTTGAAGCCTCATCCAGACAGGAAACTATTGTCCTTATCACAGCAAATCTCCCTATCGACGGCGGCTAGGGAATTAATCATGGCTGGCAAGGGAATCGGGTGCCTGGCTGAGGCCATGGGTGCCCTGCGGGTGTCTGCCAAGGTACGTGAAGAGACTGCAAATCACTTCAATGCTAACAGACGAAGCCGGCGACACTCAACAGGGCCTTCACAAGGTCAATGGCTACAGAAGTGTCTCCAAAGGACACTGCAGAGGCCAAATCTCCGAATACTACCCAAGGAATCCTCGAATCATGGAAGCCCAGTATGGCACCCGTCAACTGTCAATAACCTCACTGACCATTGCAGTCACAACTGTTCCCGTCACAGTCCACGCCTTTCCCTCGCTGGAACCGACTTCTCTCGAACGATGGGACGTCAACCACCTCTACCTCCCTCTCCGCCGTGATCTCCTCCATCTCGCCGTCGTCTACGAAGGTGACAACACCCGCCAAGGAACCGCCTCTTCCAAAACCCGTTACGATGTCCACGGCTCCCACCGCAAGATGCGCCCTCAAAAGGGAACTGGCCGAGCTCGTATGGGAACCAAGCAGAGTCCCGTGAACCGTGGTGGTGGAAAGACATTCGGTCCTCATCCCCGCGACTTTGGCACCAGCCTCACCCGAAAGGTGTATGACAAGGCGTGGCGCACAGCTCTGAGCTACCGTTACCGAAGAGGCGATCTGATTGTGTGCGAGGACGGCATGGATCTTGCGTTGCCGACTGATTACGAGCTCGTTGCTGGAAAGTATCTCAAGGATGGGCTTAAGGAGGCGTATCTCAAGCGATACATGACTGGAGTGCTGGGTAACCTAGGCCTGGGCCGTGCTAGCGGCCGAACTCTCTTCGTCACTGGAAACCGACGTGAAGCTCTTTTCGGCGCCATGGAGCAGCTCCCTTGGGAGGGTCGAGCACTAGACTTGAAAGACGTCGATGTCAAGGACCTTTTGGAGACAGGCAAGGTGGTTTTGGAACGAAGCGTGCTCAAGGAGATGATCAAGAAGCACCAGAGCGACTTGGTGAGCAGAGTTGTTATGCAAGGCCTGGTCAAGGGAGGGCCCAAGCTAGGGTCGCCAGTGATTTGGTCATGAGCGTGTAAACTACCTGTACTATTTTGTATACAACCAACTGTTGCATTCCTCGGTGGACATCTTGTGAAAGCTAATCTTGTCAAATTGCGTCGGTGCTCGGGTATCGTTAGATTGGTCATCTATGAGTACACTATTATACACGGCAGTATTACAATGCTCCGCCGACAAGCGAAACAATCCACATGGCAACTCTAACTTTGAGTCCAACTCTTCGTTCAGTGCGAGCAAAGTCATCTCGCGTTGCCTTGGTAGCATGTTCCTGCAGCCACGACTGCTCCTCTCCAAGTCTCCCCTTCAGTCCTTCATCGCGGGTTACGATCAGAGCACCAGCTTCGAGATCATGAGAGTAGCTTCGTTTAGTATAATTGGAACTTCCAATAATACTCATAGCTGGGTTCTTGTCACCTGGCATCGTCACCCAGAGTCCCTTGGCGTGATATGTCCATCCACCAGGCTGACCAACGACACCATAACGCCATTCTTTCAAGGTGATGTCGTTGTCACGACCTTGGTGATGTACACGATGAACGAAACGACGGGCGAGGAGAGTGTAGGCATCAGGGAGGAGACCCGAGACGCCCTTTGACTTGTAGAACCCGTTTGCTTCAGGGGAAGCTGTAATGACGGTGTTGGAGGTAGAGGCAGCATTGAGGAGGAGCTTTGTGAGAGAGGGGGCGGGGTTAAAGTAGCCTGCTGTAAATGTCCATGACGACTCACGGTATGTGGGCAGGGCGAGAGTCTTGAGGATGTGTGTAATGACAGGGAGTTCAGTTGAGGTATCAGGTTTCATGACCTGGGACATCTGCCCAAGCATGTAAACTCGTGTATCGGTAATGTCATTCTCAGGCCTTAATGTCGGATGTAGCAGGGTTTGGAGCGTCGATGTAGTGCTCTTGATGAAAGACTGGGGCTTTTCTAGTGGCGAGGGGGCAGAGTTGTCCTCTGGCCATGAGAGTGTGAAGCCCGCTGGTTCAGTTGAAGGTTGGACCAGGAAGCTGAAGGATGTAACCCCTGAATGGATCTTCCAAAAGTGGTCAGTTACCTCCTTTGAAGCAAAAAGGTGATATCGATCTTGACGATTGGTAAAGTAGTCAGTCGACAGATTTGCCCTGAAAAGTCAGTATTTCTTCAACCCCAAATCTTTTGACATACCCAGACATGATGATCTCATCGTCAACTCCATAAAGCTTCATGTGCTGAAGTCCCCAGCCCTCGTTTATCCTCTTGGGAATATACTGTTTCCTGAATCCAGTGAGATTCGGCGTGTGGTACATTCGAATTTCCACACGCTCTGCTCCAAACTCCTCGACCAGGGGTGCAAGCAACGATGCACTCGATGGATTAGGCGCCTCTCTCGTTCCTCGCAGCGCATCCGTAAGAATACTCAGCTTCACACTCGGATTCTTCCTCAATGCCTGCTGCAGCGTTTCAATAAGCTCCTTCTCAGACTTTCCAATGTACAGCGTCGACAAGAAGATCCGTCTTTGTGCTTTTCGTATCCGATCCTAAACCAATCAGCCCTGTCATTTCGTATCGGCGGACGTCCAACCTTGAGCGTTTCGTAAAACTCGGCTGGTGTCCGAATGATCTGAATCTGCTCCCCTCGAATATCAAAACTCGGTGCCAAACGATCTAATTCAGTGACGAAAGGCGCCAGAGCTCCAGCATTATTCACAGAGCCCTGAGTGTTTCCAGCTGGCATCGCATACTGTCTGGTCTGCACACGTGCGCTGGGAACCCTGGGCTTGAAACTCGCGGCACGCAGCCTCGTAGTGCATCGTGCACAGCTTCGAGTGAGCATCTCGAATAGCTTAAGCTCAATTAAAGCCTGCTATTAAAAGTTGTATCCGTAAATCGCTAGAATTTCTGGTTGAGCTTCAAGGTACGTACCCATGCCGTCACAAACCAATCTGCCGAGGTTGATCCGCGGTAATCTTCAAACCTCCCATCATTAACGAGCTACCAACAACCATCCAGTCGAGGCCAATTGTCGCTCAACCGCCATCATGTCGACAATCTCACGAACATTGTCCAACCTGCGCAAGGTTGGAATCAAGGTATTTCTGCTGTCAACCGTCAATGAGCCCATGCTAACTCGAGTAGGACTACTTTGTCCAGATGCTGGTATGTACCTGACCGAACGATCCTCGACCTGGCTAACGACGCCTGTTTATCACGAATAGTACATCGGTACGCTCCCTCGACTATCCGCCGAATCATCCACTGACGTCCGCAGGTGACACCAAGGCTGGTCGTCTGATTGGCACCGATCGCGCCGGCAACAAGTTCTTCGAGAATAACGAGGAACTCCCCCTCCGAACACGCTGGGTCGAGTACGCCAAGCACGACTACGACGCCGCTCACATCGAGCCCGGATGGCACGCTTGGATCAGCTACAGCGTCGATAGGCCTCCTACCGAGGATCCTCTACTACAAACTGGTGTCCGAGCTTTCGAGCCGTCACGCCCCATCCCCAACTTTACCCAGACCCGTGGCGCTTTCAAGACTTACAACACGTATGTTTCGCATCTCGTACGAGTCAAAATTCTGACCATTTTAGTTCCAAGTCCAAGATCTCGGCATGGGAGCCTGTGGCTGCACCTCGGGCATGAGGATGAGTGGTCAAGTGTACATAAATTCGCGTAGAGGTTCAATCAAAAACCCAAGGGCATTGCAGATGAGCTGCTAGTTACAGCGAAAATGGTATAAGATCTAGAAAATGTGCACTCTATGGTCTTTCAGATCCTTCTCTTATACGGACTACATAAGAAATCTCGCCATCTACGACTTTGACTCAATTGCAGATTTGATGGCTAAACGGTCAGCGGAGTCTGGAAACTGGACGGAATACTGACCTTCACACGTCACTCTAGCATCTCCAAACAACATCTTTGCGTTGGGCATGTAAAACATGGGGTTTGGAACATCGGCTGCTCCTGTTAGCTGCATTCGATATGAGACGGGTGACTTACCATAACCGCTGGCCATGCCTCTCTTCATGACGACAACCTGCTTGGCTTTCCAGGCATGCAGCACAGGCATGCCCTCAATAGAGCTGCCCTTTTCCAGAGCAATAGGGTTGACGGTATCGTTAGCACCAATGACAACAGCCAGGTCAGTCTCGGGGAAGTCATCATTGATCTCGTCCATTTCCAGGACGATGTCATATGGCACGCTGGCTTCAGCGAGAAGAACGTTGCACTGACCGGGCATACGACCTGCGACAGGGTGAATGGCGAAACGGACAGTGATGCCCTTGGATCGAAGAGTCTGAACAATGTCTGAGATGGCGTATTGAGCCTTGGCAACGGCCATACCGTAACCAACAATGAGAATGACCTTTTCAGAGTTGAGAAGTGCATCAGCGAGGTCATCTACAGAAGTCTGAGTAACTTCTCCCTGCGGTTTAAACTCTTGGACAGCAGTTGGCGTGCCCAGACCTCCAAAGAGAACGTTTGTTAGTGATCTGTTCATGGCAACACACATGATGTACGATAGAATTGAACCAGATACACCGATCAAGGCTCCAACAGTTGTGAGAAGGGGGTTCTCAAGCATGAAGCCCTCGGCGACAAGAGCAAAACCACTGTATGCGTTCAGAACAGTGATGACGACGGGCATGTCAGCACCTCCAATGGCAGACGTGGTGGTGTATCCCTTGATGAAGCTCAGAACAGTGCTTCCAGCAAGTGCTCCGGCTGCAACCAAGGGGTTTCCTGGGGCCATTGTGATGAAGGCTCCCATGGTGGCTGCGTTGCTTGCGAGCAGTCCTGAGTTGATGATGTGTCGCCCAGGTAGGATCTTTGGCTTAGATGTCATCCTGCCGGCGAGTTTGAGGAACGCGACGATGGATCCGGTAAACGTGATGCCACCGATAACGACACCGAGGTAGGCTGTGACGAGGTGGAGAGTTGAAGGATCCATGACATCTGCCATGACACTACCGATGCTGGTCAAGACGGCAGCGAGACCAACCACAGAGTGAAGAGCGGCGACAGTCTGAGGAAGATCGGTGGGAGTGATTCGCTTTCCAATGAGCATACCAGCGATGGTGCCGAGTGCAGCAAGACCACCAAACTGAGTGAGGACTTCAGGGGTAAAGCCAGCAGCAAGCAGACTGGCTAGGACACCGGTGCCGACACCGAGAATACCAAGAGCATTGCCCATGCGAGCAGTGGCCTGGGAAGCAAGACTGGAGACGGAACCAATGCAGAGAACAGAGCTGACAAGATAACCGGCTTGAACGAGACCAGCAGCGCCAGTTGATGCAGCGGCCACGAAGCCACCACCACACACAACGGCGGGAATTGCATAGAGCCAGGGGTACTCAGGGGGGTCAGTAGGTCCTGGTCTTGTTAGCTAGGTCGAGTTGATATCGAAAAACTCACGCTTGAACATATCCAGCATACGCTTGGTGATGACGAATCCACCACCAACATTGACAAAGGCCAGCAAGACACTGAGAGCACCAAAGGCTTGAGGAACAGTCTCGGGCAGAAATCCACCTCCGAGGATGAACAAACCACCAATACCGACCATACCGGAGATGGCGTTGGTGACACTCATCAGAGGAGAGTGAAGCGCAGGAGCAACACCCCAGACAGCACGATATCCAATCAGACTAGCCAGAGCAAATGTAAAAGCGTTCGACATGAGAAGAGGGCTGGTCCATTTACCAAGAGCCAAGATACTACCCATACCAGCGGTGACGCCAGCAACTTCACGGGTCTTCTTTTGCCAGGGAGTCAGAGCTACAGGTTCAGGGGTCACCTCGGTTGCCTCAGCCTTTACGGGTGGGGGAGGAGGTGCTGCGCGAGGAGCGGGTGGCAGAATATCTCCTTCTTGGGTAACGATTGCACCTCGGACGACTTCATCTGATAGATCAATGCCGAAAGCCTTGGATTCAGGGGTCATGGAGAGCAGAAACTTGGTGATGTTGTTGGAGTAGAGGGTCGAGGACTGAGTCGGCAGACGAGAGGGAAGATCGGTGTATCCTGAAAGGTCAGCGGGTTCCTTAATTGAGAGGTGTACATACCAATAATCTTGACATCGTTGTAGACGGCCAATTCACCCTTCTTGGTAGCTTCACAGTTACCTCCGGCTTCAGCAGCCAGATCGACAATGACACTTCCAGGTTTCATAACATCGAGGATATCGTTCTTGAGCAGCTTCGGGGCAGGCTTTCCAGGGATCAATGCAGTGGTGATGATAATGTCGACTTCCTTGGCTTGGTCTTTAAACAGCTTCATCTCGGCTTCGATAAATTCCTTGCTCATCTCCTTGGCGTATCCACCAGCACCAGATCCATCCTCCTGGAGTTCAACTTCGATGAACTCAGCTCCAAGAGACTGAACCTGCTCGCGAGCAGCAGATCGAGTGTCGAAACCACGGACAATGGCACCCATACGACGAGCGGTAGCAATAGCACTCAAGCCAGCAACGCCGGCACCAATAACCAAAACCTTGCAGGGGGGGATCTTTCCAGCAGCAGTGACTTGACCGGTGAGGAATCTACCAAAGACATTGGACGCTTCGAGAACAGCTTTGTAGCCGGCAATGTTGGCCATACTGCTGAGGGCATCAAAGACCTGAGCTCGGGAGATACGGGGAATCATGTCCATGGCGAAGCTGGTAGCTTTTCTAGCGGCAATCTTTTCGACGAGTTCTTTGTTCTGGGCGGGCTGGAGGAATGAAATGATGGTTTGGCCTTCTTTCATGGACTCAACCTCTCCGAGACCAGGACCGCGAACCTTGAGAACAATGTCTGAGTTGGACCAGACTTCCTTGGGACCATTGACAAGAGTTGCGCCGGCTTTTTCATAGGCGGCATCGAGGAAATCAGCAGCTGCACCAGAACCACGCTCAACGAGAACCTGCTTGAAGCCCTTTTTCTTGAGGAGTGCAACATTGGCAGGCGTGAGAGCTACACGGCGCTCTCCAGGGAAGATCTCGGTTGGAACACCAACGACAAGATGATCATAGGGAGTCGTCTTGGGAAGAACCACGGTAGAATATTTGCGAGGAGGCGCAGAGGCATGGCGGATCAATGTGAGAGGCTTGGAGACGTCTGCGACAAGGGCATGCTGTCGAGGTGAAGCTCTCAAGGTGCTGTGCCATTGCTTGCGACGAGAGAGGACATCTGAAGCTTGTTAGCCACGAGCTTCAATGGCAGACAAGCCCTACCTTGGACTCGATGTCCTTTCAATTGCTTCTGTATAAAGAAGGACGAGGCGCACAGCTCGGAAGCTGACGCTGGAACCGCGGACGAGGCCAGCGGGCGAAGCATTTGGGATGCCATGATTACAGAATCATGAGAGCGATTGCGAGACCGGAACGAGTGGATCGCTTAGCTCCGTCACCTCGAGTGCCAAACTTTCGAGGCCTGTGTATCCAAAAGCGACAAAACAGTCAAACGTGAGAAATTGAGAGGGAGGGAATAAAAACAAGACAAGACAAGACGATCGAGGGGTTGCGTTATTGTCTCTGTGTCATGTGTTAGGTTCGGGTACCCCCCGTCCCAGCTCCCGCAGCTTGGACCCTAAGCTCCGGGGTTCTATTAGCCGCCCCGGAAGAGGGGCTCGGTCCACTGACGCCGCTAAAACCTGGGGGAGGGGCCGCAGCATCAACCGATGCAGGGTATCATCGAATCATGGACTCTTCGCCAGCGGGAGCTTCGGGAGAATTTGAGTAGCGACATGTTGTGCATCCAGTCAGATTGAGCTTGTGGCTACGGACCTGCCTGATGAGTCTTGCCGAGACGCTTGGCTCCAAAAGCTGGTTTCCCCTCCTCGGACGTTGAAATCCGGGCGTGAAACGGTCAAAGATGGGCCGAGCATGATGTATTTGACGTGGGGTACGTTTCAGCGGCGGTGCCAGGAGCACGTTGATCTGCTGTGATTGTGATATCGAGATGCTTGATGCTTGGTGTACAACGTACAGGACTCGTACTGTTGCACCAGCCTTCGAGAAACTCCTCTAGGGAGCATACGTTCATGATCTTGAGTCCAGTTACACTCGTGATCTCTTATCTCTCAATGCATCCTCGTAAATTTCGACTGAAGCCGATCAAGGTCAACTCATTGTCAACAAAACCTAGCCCCGTCATATCCTTCTTTTCATTTTCTCTCCGATGTAGCCTTTTTCTATTATAGAGGACAATTTGATTCACAGCTTGAAACTATTGTAGCTCATCTAAAGCCATATGCGCTATGTAGATGAGAGCATTAAAGCTAGCTCATGAAGAAAATGAGCAACGAGAAGCATCCCATGTACGGAAATGACTTCTTTCTAGAATTAAATAGCAGTTGAACAATTCTTCTCATCCGCAAATGAAGACCTAGCACCACAATAAACGACTGTGGTGACTGGATAGTCATGAATACCTAGATTTACAACTGCAGTGACGTATTGCATATCTCGACTGAGAACCGTGCTACTTATATGCTATTGTCGTGTGAAGCTTGGTTAGATATTAAGATGCATGGATCTTCAGAGACCTAGGGTAGCACTTCACAACTGTGTCAGAGGCACATCTCGATTAAGATCGCTTAGATTCCCGATAGGTTTAAATCAGAAACGTTTTTAAGCGACACCTGAATTTGATAGATTCGTCAAAGGGTGTCGTCCACTCGATGCTGTTTATAAGGTAAGTGGTGAAAACTGAGATGAGCTGAGATGAATTGAGATGAGTCGAGATGAACATCTCACTGAAACCCTATGACAGCTCACCCCTAATAAATCAGGACTAAGAGAGTAGTAGATACTCTTATTTATTATATCGGGTTGTATAATTTGCACTTTAATCTCAGTTCCGCCTTGAGCTTGAGAATGGTGTTGAGATGAGCTCATCAATCCAAAAGGGTTGTACATTTTGCTCTAAAGAGGTCCAACACAAGAGATTTACTTGCTTCTCTCATCTTTTGCTTCACTCTTGATCGGGTTTGTAATATATCATATCTATTAGAGCCAAGAGATAGTATGATGAAAGACGAAGGCATATTTTCTCATCTCATCACAAGTAAATGAGTAGTGGTAATGGGTCAACATCTGATAACGATTCTCCATTGCTGCACCATTTCCTCATTAAGCCTAACGCTGGTGTAATGGTGTGGATCTCAACACCAAAATTGGCCGTGTAATTTAATCACGAGAGCCTCTTCCACATGACCATAATCACCCAACTCACAATAAGACTTGACGCAGTCTTCTTGCCATCATTAATTCAACACAAACCACCAACATGCCTCGGAATGCACCTATTCACCACTTCTCATATCGCTCCCTAATCATCCCCCCAATCCTCCTAGCCGCGGCAACCATCGTCGCTCTCTTCCTCCATTCAGACGTCAACTTTGCGCTTCTCTGGTCCCAATGCCACTCTCACGCTCGTCTCCCTGGTATCAGCCGCATTCCAGGTCTAGGGACACCTCTGTGTTATCTCATCAGCTTCTTCCGCGCCGCGCTTCACTCACTTCGCAGTCGCGCCGTCATGGGCGTCGTACTGGCCTTTATCGGCGGTCTTTTGACAGTGAGCACCGTTGAATCAGCGCGCATTTGTAACGCGCCCAACGTCCTCATTGCGTATCCTACTGGCCCGTGGTTGGTGTTCGATCTTGTGGGTGGTGCTGTCGTTTGGGAGCTTGTTATTATTCCTGCGTTTCTGCATCGCGCGAGAAGTGTTTTGAACGCACAGAGAGACGATGGCGGTGACGTCCATCAGATCTTTACGAGTCGCCATCTTCCTGATAGTGAGCTCGTGGCTATTCCTATCAGTGTGGCGCTTGGTTACTTTGTTCCGTCTTTTCTTATGCTGTTCCACACAACTCCCGAGACGATCGGCATCTGGCTCTTCTTCCCGATATATGTCGAAATCATTCGCCAGATCGTTCGTCACACCATCACTGCTCTGAGGAGAGTTGACCCGACACTCGTCCATCTCGCGTCCAATCGATGGTCTCTGCTGTTTGTTTACATGCTGCCCTTGATCTGCTCGGTTCTGGCGCACGTTTCTTTCATCTGGAGCTTGACTCGACCCGACGACCGCAAGGAAATGACAAGATCAATCATTGTCTTTATCGAAGTCAACGCGCAGTTCATCTTCTGGACCGTTCTGTACTGGATGTTGGTGGAGGTTGGGTGGCGGGTTCCTTTGACGACAATCATCACCTCTATTGTTGTTGGACCTGGCGCTGGAACGTGCGTTGGTTGGATATACCGAGAGAAGCTCATTCATCACAATGAGGAAGACAATGGAGAGAATGCTCAGCCAGCAGATGAGGAGACGCCTTTGTTGCAATGATTGATGCCCTGATGTTACTTTTATAGCCCTAATTCCTATAGACATGTTTCATGACTGATCAATAGACTCGAGTATCTTTACAGTATGCAAGACTGCCGCGTACAGGTCCAGACCTTCTTATGGTACAGATATGATACAGATTAACCCACTCACCATGCTCAGTCCTGTAGTCTTGACAATATCCTCTCTCTGACTACCTGTGATGCCACCACTGCTCCATGCTGTAATGTGATGGCACCAATGATGGCCATGATGGCACCGTTGAGCACGACGTCAGCCCCTGAAGCTCGCAGCTTTTGCACCTACTGCACGTTAGCCGAGTTGCCGCGGACAGCAGATGTATGTACCTGTTTGGGCTTCCACCGCACAACATCGATCAATCCCACTTCGGCTGCCAAGCCAGATAGTCTCTCCTTGCCGACAACGTCCTTGGGTCCTTTGACGGAGAGATTGTCTACCGACTGCAAATTCGGATGCGCGAATGGCTGGCGATCAAATCCGTCGTCGAAACTCGGTGTCCCCATTGGAACTTGGGCAACAATTGTCTTTGTCGTCTCCATGACAAGAGCCATTCGCCCTGGTACAGTCAGCATAGACCAGCATTCATCCCTCGTCCCACCCACCTAGAAGCGCCAATCGGTCGTTGAACCCTCTTCGTCCCTGATCAAAGCTCTTGTGCGTAACAGCCAACCACTTGAGCTCCTCGGGCAGAAGTTTGCTGCCACCAGGGCCCAGCAGACGCTCGTACACCTCGTCCAACTTCCTGGGATCGTTGTTGACAGTCCAGACCTTGTTCTGGGGATTCTTTGCCCAGTCGAGTTGCAGCGGCGCCTTCATAGCAGCAGGCGTCTGGCTCCACCGGGGCACGACACCAGAGGAAGACGGGGTCTTGGTCTTGAAGGATTCGGGGGTCGAGTCGGTAGCGTAGGTGCGCACGCAAGGCATGAGGGTTCGGGCGGCATGGCTGCTCCGCCAGAGGCCGGAGCGGCAGGGTTGGAGGGCCATGGTGATGAATGGAACGAGCCGGGCTGGAGGTCGAGGCTCGAATTACATCTGATGTTCATCAAAATGGGCCTAAATGCGAAGCTTGGCCGTGAACATTTTCTCGAGGTCACGTGGAGAAAGTGACCGCTGTGACCCCACTCTTGTCAACACCAAGTTTACGTCGAGATGGACGATCTGGGGCTTCACTTTTCCCTGCTAGGATCAGCCTTTATCTCTTGTCAAAAATAAATACGATCAGGGTAGAAATTAACGAGCCGATAACCTAAAACAATGACTTTCTACATACAATCAGGGACCCTGAGGCATACAGACCCAGACCAAATGTTCCCGCCTAAATCAGATTTCCAGTGCGGGAGCTCCTCTGTGCTTACTCCTCGCCCTCGTTCTCGATCTTGTTCGCATCCCCACCCCCCTTGCCGTCTTTGTCCTTGATGGTCTTCATCTCCTCTTCTCCCT